>OY829541.1:36153660-36156160 GCA_963691705.1 Viola odorata
ATAATTCAAATCGAAGCAATTGGATGTCCGACTCGGGCCTATATGACATGACCGATCAATAGGAATACTCCAACACTCCGCCTTTGTCATATATTCCATACATCACACTAGATAGATATCATATTCATGGAATACGATTCACTTTCAAGATGCCTTGGTGGTGAAATGGTAGACACGCGAGACTCAAAATCTCGTGCTAAAAAGCGTGGAGGTTCGAGTCCTCTTCAAGGCATAATATTGAGAATGCTCATTGAATGAGCAATTCAATAAGAGATCTCGGATCGAATCGGTATATCAATATCGATTCGACCGAGATCTTGGAATTGGCATAAGTTCGGCAGCGGATCACGAAATCTTGGTGATCTTCTCTATCTAATGAATGGGGAGTCCGCTTTGAAATCGTCCGCCCTGCAACCACCCCCGAGTATATGCTTCAACAGGAATTACACAAGGGTAGATTGATACAATAGAAACCTCTAGTAAAATGCCCGCCCGTAACCCAACAGATAAGGTACATTACATAGTCCATTTTAAGGATTGACGACTTACCCATTCAGTGACTTTGGCACTGGATGTTCCCCCCAAAATGGGTACTATCGGGTCGGGTGAATTCAATAATAGACGTCTGTTGGCATTCCAGCCTTTCTTCTCCTTTCAGGGCCTATCCGAAAGAGAATCCAGTACTTCGTGGTCATGAATATCTGAAACCCCCCCGTGGATATCTTTGCTTCGAAACAAAACAATTAGAATTAGGCCCGGTCAACTGGAATGTGTATTATCCATATAGGGGATCTTCCAATTGAGAAGATCCATCGACCTGAGACGAAGAGAAGGGTCTATCTATTTTATTTAGTTATTCATTTAGTTATTTAGTTAAACCAAGGATTCGTTATTGGAGCAGATAGCAACAACCACCATTTCATCCGACATACGTATTTTTGATTTTCCAATGAATTTACATCTTTCATTAATGGAAATCTTTTGATGTAGTGAGTAATAGCTCTGGTTACCGCTGTTCAAGAATTCTTGTTTAGGCAGTTCATACCATCCATACATAGTGTTTTGATCTAAGATTTCAATTCTTCCATGTTTCAGCAGTAACATATTGTTCCATGTCCAAAATATGGAAGAAAGAGGTGTTTCCACGACTCTACCACCCAGTCAATTCTGTTCCACTTAATCCCTATTTCATGGCCACTTTCGGGCTAAGGAATGGAAAACCTTTCTCCTATTACATGAATCCAATTTTCATTTCATCCGGGAAAAGCCATCTTTTTCTCAACAATGCCTTTGTCATTTGATCCAATAGCCTTCCGTTAGATAGGAACAGATTTGATAAATACTGATAACTCTCGGATAGAGTAGTAGAACGGAAAAATCCATTAGATAATGAACTGTTGGTTCTAAGCCATCTCTGGCGATGAATCAACAATTCGAAGTGCTTTTCTTGCGTATTCTTAATAAACCAGCGTTTATATATAGATGTAGGAGGATCCGTTTGGGAAGTAAGAAGCCCCTTTGACATCTCTTCATCTGCAAAGAATTCTCGATGTGAAAACACAGAGACAAAGGCTGATCTTTGAATAGGAAAAAGAGTGGATCCGCAGGGTCCCAAATGAATTGGCTTATTCGAAAAAAGCCCTGTTCTTTGGAAGATCTATCTCGTATCTGGTACTGCATGGTTCCACTCTGCAAGAACTCCGAATCATTCTCTTGAAGCTCATCCTCTTCATCATAAATGATCCGCTTGCCCCGAAATGACCTGGCCCAATAGGGAAATCCCAATTCATTGGGCCTTTCGATACAATCAAATAGAAAGCCCCAAGGGCGCCATATTCTAGGAGCCCAAACTATGTGATTGAATAAATCCTCCTCTATCTGTTGTGGGTCGAGGACTCCTTCTCCTTCCCCTTCTTCAAACTCCGATTCGTATTTTTCATAGAGAAATCTCTGATCAAGGATAGAACAAGATCCATTTTGCATCATATCTAAAGGACTCCTCGGTTCGGGCCGAAGAAGCAATGTCACTCCATCATTATCAAACTGACTGCAATCTTTTTCTGTCCATGAGGATCCCACCAGAGCGCCTTCTACTTCTAATAGGCCGTGAACTAGATCAGAATCATTCTCAACAAGTCCATAATAAGTGATCCCATTTTTTTCATCGGGTCCGGGTAAAGACCAAAGGTCTTGAGCAACCGATCCGGCAGAACAACTAAAAAGATAAAGAAGTATCGTTAATTTCTTCATGCTCGTTCCAAGTTCGAAGTACCATTTGTACAAATAAGAATCCCCTTCGTTACATGATTTTTTCTTCATATAAATAGATATAGGATCTATGGGGCAATTACTTAGAAATACATTTTGTGCAACAGCCCTTCCTATCTGATAGAAAAGGATCCCATGATCCTGAACCGATCTTACCTGGGATCGCAAATCCCAAGTTTGTCTATGAAGAGCAGATCTAATTATATTAGTGTCTATAATTGATTTCTTCTGT
>OY829541.1:36163660-36408538 GCA_963691705.1 Viola odorata
TTTGGGTAGAGCCGGATCTAAACGTTGGCTAGGTAAGCGTCCTATAGTAAGAGGAGTAGTTATGAACCCTGTAGACCATCCCCACGGGGGTGGTGAAGGGAGGGCCCCAATTGGTAGAAAAAAACCCGTAACCCCTTGGGGTTATCCTGCACTTGGAAGAAGAAGTAGAAAAAGGAATAAATATAGTGATAATTTGATTCTTCGTCGCCGTAGTAAATAGGAGAGAAAATCGAATTTGTTTCCTCATCTTTTCATTTTCAAAAAAAAAATAGGAGAAATTAACTGTGACACGTTCACTAAAAAAAATCCTTTTGTAGCAAATCGTTTATTAAAAAAAATAAATGAACTTAACACAAGGGCGGAAAAAGAAATAATAGTAACATGGTCTCGGACATCTACCGTTATACCCACAATGATCGGCCATACA
Organism: Viola odorata; assembly: GCA_963691705.1. NCBI lineage: Eukaryota > Viridiplantae > Streptophyta > Magnoliopsida > Malpighiales > Violaceae > Viola > Viola odorata. The sequence continues at coordinate 36,164,088 of OY829541.1, forward strand.
ATTTCGATCCATACTGGAAAAGAACATTTACCTATTTATATAACAGATCGTATGGTGGGCCATAAATTGGGAGAATTTGCACCTACTCTAAATTTCCGGGGACATGCAAAAAATGATAATAAATCCCGTCGTTAATTTATTAATATCTTATTTAATAAAAAAAGACTTAATAAAAATAATAAAAATTTAATAATAAAATATCAGTTTATTAACATTTAGTATTAGTTTTTATTAGTATTAGTTTTTTTAGTTTCTAGTAAAAACAAATAGAGACACTTATTGACTTATTGTTTCCTTTATTAATAAGAGGTGAACCCTATGTTTATAGTAAATAAAGACAAATAAAAATACAACTAGAAATACTTAATATTATGATAAAAAAGAGTTATATTAGAACAGGAAGGTGGGAGAAATATAGATATATATATACAGATACATATACAGAAGTATTTGCTTTAAGTCAATATATACATATGTCCGCCCACAAAGCACGAAGAATAATTGATCAGATTCGTGGACGTTCTTACGAGGAAACACTTATGATACTCGAGCTCATGCCTTATCGAGCATGTTATCCTATTTTAAAATTAGTTTATTCTGCAGCAGCAAATGCTAGTGAAAATATGGGTTTCAAAGAAGGCAGTTTAGTCATTAGTAAAGCGGAAGTGAACCAAGGATCTACTGTTAAAAGGTTAACATGGATCTCGGAGAGGCAGGTACGCACCGTCGCTTGCAAATCCAAGAGCTTGAGGAACTTCGCGATGATGCCTATGAGAACGCCCTTATCTACAAGGGCAAGACGAAGGCCTGTCACGATAAGTTGCTCTTGCCCAAGTCTTTTGTTGTTGGCCAGAAAGTTCTTTTGTACAACTCGCGTTTAAGACTTTTTGCAGGTAAACTTAAATCCAAATGGATAGGCCCCTACAGGGTCACAACGGTATTTGACCATGGAGCCATCGAGGTCCAAAGTTTAGACTCGGACACAATCTTCAAGTGAATGGCCAACGTTTGAAACCCTTCTACGAAGGATTCAAACCCTTCACAATAGAGGTAGAAGAGGTGGTTAACCTGCCCATCCAACCCTAGACAGCCTGTGAACGTCTGGCTTAGACGTCAAAATAGGTCACCGAAGATGAGGCCTCACGCTTCGTCTCATCCTTGTGTTCCCTTTTAATTCATTACTGAGAACTTTTACGCTTTCGTTTTCCTTTAAGTCTTTTTATTTTTTATTTTTATTTTACTTATCTCTTTGCTTTTATTATTTTTTTAGTTAGTTACTTAATTAGGTTGTTTGTTTTATTTTCCTATTTAGTGCTTCCCGTTTTCCCATATTTAATCCCCATTAATATTCTCCTTCTTAATTGATCTTGTCCCCTTTATCTCTCCTTTTTATTTATTTATTCCTTAATTATTCTGCTTTTTTATCTCTTTCTGTCTCTTAACCTCCTTTTCAATTTTGAAAAGGATTGCTTTTGGCAGTTGGGATTTGGGAGAACATAGCTCACTTCCTATCCCCGCGCGCCACGTTAGCAAGAGAACAAAATAAAATCCCTCTGACAACGTGATTCTCTCTCTCCGTCCTTTCCACTCTTCCACATTTTTTCCTTTTTCCCATTCCTTTCCCTATCAGTGTCAGTATCCCTCTCTCTCACGTATCGTCTCCATCTCTATCTCTCTCTTCAACGTAAACACACCATCTCCATTTTCACTAACACAAAAAACCCTAGCCACATCCTTCATCACCACTCCCAATGACAAGAACGAAACGCGTAGCTCACAAAAGGAGCCTATTACCTCATAGCCCCATCGCTTCATCACCTCCTTCCTCACCCGGATCCTTCCAAACCCTCTCAAACACCCCTCCCTCAAGCACTAACCTTAGCCTAGATTTTACCATCCCACAACCCCCAGATCCTTCGCCACCCACCGACTCACGAGCAGAAGAGTTTCCTTCAGCCGACGACGACTTGATAATTACCGGCTCTGTTCCACCTACATCCACCATGACCTGATCTGGTCGAGTGGTGCGGATAGCCCTCGGTTCTACAGCCACCAGCTCTAAATCTAAGAAAGGCAAGGCGTCGCCGCCGGTTGCCCGAAAACTAACTATGGAAGAGGTCCTGAATGAGGTGCTGGTCTATGGATCTGAGGGAGATGAGGAGGCCGAGATTCCTGCAGCCGACGAGGACTCGAAGGAGGAAGAGAATGACCAGCTGAACGCCGATGAAGAGCGAACTAGCGAAAGTGATGAAGGGGCTGACGAAGAAGATGATGAAGAAAGGGAGGCGAGAGAAGCCGCAGAGAAAGCAGCTGCTGAGAAAGAGGTCACGGCTCGTTCGGCGGCAAGAAAGGAAAAAGAAAAAATCCCAGCAGAGCCTGAGACGCCGGCTGATTAAAAGAGAAAAGAAGCTGACCTGAGCAAGGGCACAACGAAGGCCTCTAGGGCCAAGAAGCCACACAGCCCTGAAGGGTCATCCTCTGTTGAGGGCAAGACGTATGTTTCAGCGTCTACCCCTTGATCTTCATCCGAGGTTCCCTCTGATCTCTCTTCCTCTAAAGGCTAGATGAAATTTCATGATAAAGCATCCATAGATAAGCTACAATTGTTTCATTCCAAAGGCGTTAGCCCCTATGCGTACCTAGACATGGAATTTCTTGATGTTATGCATGTAGGGCCTCGGGTGCAAGAACTCGTGGGCAATATCGGGTGGGAAGCTCTGTTCTTCCTTGAACACCCAACATTCCTCGAGCTCTCCCTCGAATTCTTTACTTCTTTTTGGATTGTGCCTGAGTATTTTAATCCCAAGGATAAATCTGCCCCTAACCTGTCTGCTCTAGATGCTATTAATTTCAGATTGATGAATGAATGGTTTGTCTTGTCTATCGATGCTTTCAATTATTTGCTTGGTTTTGTGTCTCCCTCTGAATTGAAAACCCCTAAGTACACTAAAGCTTTGACTGCTTACCCCTCTGATTTTGATGCTACTATTGCCTTTCGAGAGCTGACTGACAATCCCAATGCCGAGTTCAGCCCTCGTACTTCCAAAGCACATGAGATTAAGGACCCCTGTTTGCGCATCTTGCATCGTTATCTAGCCCTTACCTTCGCAGGTAAGTATAATAATTTGGGCTAGCTATCGTTGCAAGAGTTATTTTTCTTGTGGTGCATGTTGCATGGGTATCGAGTCAACTTAGGGTACTGGGTTGTGAATGCCATTACTAGAATTTAGAACAATTCTCGCAGCCCAGTTTTTGGCTCTCTTGTCACTTTGCTCGTTTTTAGTCATCATGGCCTCGATCTGCAAACACACAACCAACTCACCCCTGTTCCTTTTAAGTTATTAGACCTCTGAACCCTCGATGGGATGGGGCATTTTTGTATCTCACAGGGTGTGTTGAGTTTTAGTGCAGGTTGTACACCACAAAAAGAGCAGGTCTTTGGGACCAAATATGGAGTTGACTTCACATATCCAGAAGCAGCACAGCCACCAAAGCAGCCTCGCCCTGCCCAAGCCAGCTCATCTCAACCATCAGTCCCTCTTGCCCCAGATTCTCCTGCTTTAGGCCCCATCACGATCAATGCGCCATCCCTCGAGCGACTGCTACATGCCACCCTTTCAGAGCTCCAAGGTCTCACAGCGGAGGTTTCCCGTCGCAACCTCTCGCCCTTTTGATTCCCACCCAAACAATTATCTTGCCCTCACGAAGGGTTCAAAACATTCTCGCCCTTTTTATTTTTCTGTTGAACTATTTTTATTTTTGTTGAACTTTTTATATGCCCTTCTCGCATTGGGGACAATGCACTGTCTAAGTGTGGGGAAGGATTTAATTGTTTGCATGTTTATTTTATTGTGTGAATGAGTGTTTATTTTCTCTCTTGTTGCATGACTGCATGTTTTGTGAAAAATTTAAAATTTTCGGATTTTATCTTTTAGATTTTGTTAGATTTTTGCAAAAAGATCGCACTGCCAGTTTTAAAACCCCCAAGTATGGACACACTTTCGACTCTCTGTGCACAAAATAGACCAACCAACACCTTGTCTAGATCTAGTCATTCACACTTTGCCTGTCAAACCTTATATCTGCATCTAGGCCTAGACACCAACAATCACAAATAGCACCCAGTGAGCACTTTGAGCTTTCATGCCATATTTTCTTCATGTGTGAATAGAATGCTTAGCTAGGCACTAGCTAGACTTGCATGATATCCCTAGGTATAGGCACTATTAGACATGGGAAAGCATCAAAATGACAAAAGTCTTCGCATCACTGTCTTTTCTTTCTTTTCTCCTTCTTTCTCTCACTTTCCACAATCTTGCCCTAGACACTCACCTACCCCTCTCTTTTCTTTCTTTTTTCCTGACCACTTGATCCTTATTTTCTTGATCTTTTTCCTTGGCAGGTAAACAACAATCGTCGGGGGTAGCGTCGAGGGCTAGACATCTAGAAAGACGTGCAAAAATGTATAAGTGTGGGGAAGCTAAGGCTTAAGCGTGGAAAGCAAAGAGCTAGGGCAACTCAACAGAAGCATCATCATGCCCTAGCAGTTTCCTAAAAGAAAGAGCCCCCTCAAAAGCCTAAGTGTGGGGAAGCCGAGAAGTAAAACTAGTGCTGGAAGCAGAGCTAGGGCAAGCTACAACAGAGAATTCAAAAAGTCTCCTACCCTAGCTACGTCAAGCTAGAAAGGTTCGTGCCCCTGATTGAAAAAAAATCAAAAAAATAAAAGAAGGGGGCAAAAGGGCGAACAAAAGAAATCGTTTCCAGCACCACATTAGAGAAGAGCCCCCAGTTGAAGAGTAGAAGAAATCCTTCATCTAGCCCTCGCCTCAACCATCCTGCCCTCGACGAGCGCTGACTTACCACCTCGTCTTTTTCCTACCCAAGGAATCCATCCAAGTTTGAGTTGGTTGTCACTTCTCTTTCTCTTCCTTCTCTTCCTTCTCTTCCTGTTTCTCTTTCTACGTATTTCTTTTCCTTTCCTTTTCCCCTTCTCTTTTCTTTCTTTTCTAAGCCTACCTTTCTTTTTGCTGATGCGTTGCCCTTTCCGATTGATTGATTGCCCATGCATGTGTACTATGTACTCGGATTGATGTGCAAGTCTGGTTTTGTACTGTGCTAGTTGCATTTAGTTTTGAGCGACCAAATACATAGCCTTGTTTGCAAGTGTGAGCGTAAACACTTATGTGGTAAGGATTGTTGGTATATTGGCTTGATGCAGGAAAGTCTAATCTTTAGGGTCGTTATCCTTCTGATTTGATGCAGATGCATTATAGGCGAAGTGCGTCATTGGCGAAATTTTACTTGGTGCCTGGTTTGTTCTTCTATCTAGGTTGGTTGTGGTTGTCTATGTTTGGGGTGGTTTTCAGTTTTGTGGATGCTCGAGGGCGAGCATTGGGCAGTGTGGGGATATTTGATATAGCGTATTTTATGCATATTTTCCTCTATATTTATAGGCTTATCTTGGGCATGATACTGTTAATTTTCCTTTGGTTTTTAACCTTTTGCAGATCTAAGCCCAAAGAGGAAAAGATACCGAAATATGCCCCTTTTTGTGGAATTCTGCCTTGGATCTCAAAGCGTCGAGGCCTAGCTGTTTCCCTATCGTCGAGCCCTAGATGCCAGCCGTGTTGTCTTTCCCAGGACTCTCATTTGAACCATCCAGAGCCGTATTTTGCCCCGGATTCGCTGCCGTACGTGCAAGCATCTCCTCAAGGAAGCGCGCAGCAAGATTCTCGCGGGATTCCTCCTAGATCCCTTTTTGGCTACCCTAGGAATATTCCTTTAGGGCGTCCTCCCATTTTGTCCCTCCTCCTAGCTGTCCTTTGTCTTCTAGTGAGTTGTGAGGGTATTTAAATATTAGTTTTAGGGTTTTTAGGACATGACTCATTATTTAGATCATAGAATCATTTAGGGAGCCGTGTCTTACATTTTCTCTTTAGTTTTTCTTTGGGATTTGTTCATCCCTTTTGCTGGAGCAGCCGCCAGCCATCAACTCTTCTTCAAACTAGAGCTTTTTAGCTCCGGTTGGTATTTATTGAGTTTTCTTTCCTTAATTGCATTTTTCTTTCCTTTATGCTTTGCATTAAATCTGTTTTGTTATTTATTAATATGAGTGGCTAAGTTCATCTGCTTAGCAAGGGTGTTTTAAGGGTTGCAAAAGGGTAGTCACGAGGTCAAATCGTTCTTCATATATTCTTATTGTCATATTAGATTGTTTGCCATTTTATTGTTAATTCGTCTAGGGCAAGTTAGGAGCCTAGCTAAGTAATAACTTGACCTAGATGATTACTGTCATTTCTTTGGTTATAACTAACGTGAAGTCTTAGAATAGAGTAGAGATTAGATAGATTGTCATTAGCTTGGTCCGTTCTGTCTAGGGCAAGTGAGCAACTAGGGAAGTGTCGTGAGCCTGACAAACTGAGAGGCATCTAGCCCTAGACATGTCTTTCCTCATCTTCATGGACGCTGTGAGTATTGCCTCCCCGCTTCGTGCCTGGGAGGATGGCACAACGTCAAGGCTATCTCATATGTAAAAACGGGGGGTAGCTTCTCTTAAGAAGGAAAGCAGGGGGCCTAAACGTACTTGGCCTCTATAGCACGTTTATGGCTAGGAATAGAATATTTATGCGCCGATGACTGACTTGCCCTCGATGCAACCCAAGAAGATCCCTTGCTAAGATTTCTTATTATCTGATTTTATCTCATTTAATTCTCTATTTGTTTGTTTATGATTGTTATTTCTTTTAATTTTATTATTTCTGTCCTTGTTAGCTGTCCTACCCTCGATCTTTCTCGGTTAACCAGCTTAACCAACAAACCCCCCTTGTGTTACTGTTTTTGCATTTTATTTTGTCATACATTTAGGGCAAGATTCGTTCTTCAGTCTCTGTGGTTCGACCCTGTTACCATTATACAGAAATTAGTTTGTGCATCTAGGCATCAAGTTTTAATATTATTTTTGACCCATTTCGACGGTGATAGAGCATTTTATGTCCATAATTATTCCCTCTTTTATGTGCCTTTTTAAATCATGATGCTACTAATGTTGTTGTGTTTCTTCACTTTCTACAGATCTGGGCTATTTAAGAGGAAAATACAAAAAGGAACATTTTCTATCATTTTCTGGGAGGAATTGAGCAGCTAGGCTATGTAGCTGGATGATCGCGGAAGGCAGCAGTGTCCTAGCGAGAAAAGGAAACCAACACTAAGAAGGAAACATCGGATCTGCTCATCAATTGCTCCAGAATTCCCAATCGCAGTAGAAGTCATATGGGGAATTTAATTCCAATCGGATTAGGAGTTCTATTTTGTAAAAAACTATAAATACTCTTTTAGTAATTAGGTTTTGCTCTCTCTTCCCTTCCTCTCCCGCTAGACCTTGGTGCCACCACTACCTTCGGCACCTTTGTTCTTCTTTTCAATAAACTGGAGCAGTTGCTCCGGCCGGTAATAAATAGGATTTCTTCTTCATCTCCTTTTCTATTTTAATCATGCAATTTATTTATTTGTTTGTTTTTATTTCTAATATGTGCGGCTAAGTCTTCTTGTTCTTGGTAAGAGTCGACTGAAGGTTGCAAGGAAAGCCGTGAGGTTAATTCGTACTTCATAAACTCTGGGCTAATATCTTTCTTGTTCAACAATTAATTGTCAATTTACCTAGAATTAATTACAAGCTTGGTCAACTAGTAATTGAACTAGAGTTTTACAATCGTCCCTATTGTTATACCTAACGCGAAGCTGCAGGGTAAAGTAGATAACCATTCTGGAGGTAATCGGGATCTTGGTCTCTTTCGGTTGGATTGAACAAGTTGTTAAGGCAAAGCCTCGAGCGTACTGAGTGTCTCACCCTAGACGTACCTTACCTCCTCTTCATGGGCATCCGAGTGTTGCCTCCATAAGCGTACCTTAGAGGACGGCAGACTGTCAAGGTTACCCCATAAGCGTACCTTGGGGTAGCTTCTATTACAAAGGTAAGCAGGGGACCTAAGCGTACCTGGTCCCCATAATGCGTCTATCAGCTCGGGGTAGACAATGCTTGCACCGATGACCGGCCGACCATAATTGCAACCGGATACAGACTCTTACTGGGAACCTCTTCTCTATTGATTTCTTATATCCTTTGCCTTCCTTTATTTCTGTTTTAAGTAGTTAATAAATAAAACAACCATTCAAAACCCCCCTTTGTTACCCATTACTTGGATTACTTAGTTTGTCGAATTGAATTGAGTGTTGATCCCTTAATCCCTGTGTTCGATCATGTTGCCACTACACACAATTTATTGTGCACATTGACTGCAGGTTTTTATTATTATTTTTGACGGATTCGACAACCGATTAAATTTTGGCGCCGCTACCGGGGATTAATGCAACTAACTCTCTTTTCTTTTTGTATGACTAGGTCTTCCAACGCAACTCCACTGCTCTTCAACCCAGAAATCCAGAGAACAGAACGACTAGCTCGCAAACTCGCTAAGCAACATCAATCTGCAGCTCCTACAAGAAACTCACCTGAACCCCCTGATAACCTGGAACCTCCTACCTACGTCAACCCGCTAGATCGAGACGTTGAAGACAACCTACATCCCGAACAACCTGCTATGGCTGAAGACGGTGATGGTGGGGCTGGCAAAGTTGTCGTCAATCCCTGCATATCAGACCTGAATGCTACCACTGAAACCACTGCTGGGTGCATCGCGTGGCCTACTGTTGCTCATGATTGGGTTATTAAATCCTCCGTTCTCCATTACTTACCCAAGTTCCATGGCATCCCCAAGGAGAGTGCACTCCGACATCTCCAGCAACTCCATACTGTTTGCGAAGCCCTAAAGCCCGCAGAAGTGGACATCAATCAAGCTAAGCTTAGAGTGTTCACGTGGTCGCTTGAAGATGACGCTCGCAACTGGTTCTATGACTTGCCCGCCCTGTCCATCACTAGCTGGGCCGATATGTTCAAGGCATTCACAGAAAAATACTACCCTACTTCTATGGCCAATGTAACTAAGAAACAATTGGTTTCTATCATGCAGAAAGAGAATGAGAACCTAGGACAGTACTATGAGCGGTTTAAAAAGATGCAAACCCTCTGCCCCTCGCACAACATTCCCGACCATGCTCTCCTCTAGTATTTTTATGAGGGATTGTGAGGGCGAAGCAAAGAATTGATTGATGCAGCCAGCAATGGTTCCTTACTTGCCCTAACACCGGCGAATGCCAAATCTCTTCTAGAACTCATGGCTAAGAACGTTGTACCTTTGGACCAACTGACTTCTACCACTCATGACGCCCGGTCTGTTGCTATAGAGAATCAACTCTCCACCATTACCGGAATGCTTCAGAACATCGCTACCGGCCAGCCCATGCAGATCAAGGCATGCGGTTTCTGCAACTTTACTGACCACCCTACAGATGCTTGTCCACATATTCTGGATGAGGTGGATGTGAATGCCATTGGAAACTATAATGGAGCCCCCAGAAAGTATGACTCATACACTCCGAACTACCTCAATGGTTGGCGTCACCCGAACTTGAGCTATGGCAACAACCAACAGTAGCCTGTGCCGAACCAAATGCAGCCACAAAATCCATTCCAAAATCAGCAGCAGCCACCCTTCAACCTCCAGAATTTCAAGCCTCGGCCCAATTACTCCAACAATCAACAACATCAGTATCAAGCTCCACAAGGACAGATGAGAACATCAGTATCAAGCTCCACAAGGATAGATGGGACCCACTCCCCAAGTGGCTGAGGTACCTAGCTTACATAGTCTCATTGTTGATATGCAAAAACAATTGGTTGCCTTATCTGTAGAGGTGAAGGAGCTAAAGAATGGAGGACGACTACCACCACAGCCAGAAGCTAATCCTAAGTATGGAGCCTGTGCCATGACACTCCGCAGTTGCATGCAGTTACCTGACCGCGAGCCGCTCGCCCGAGAACCTGAACTCCCTGATTCCACGCTTGTAGCTGAAGATATTGAGGTCACCGCCGAAAAAGAAAAGAAGGTTTACACCTCCAGGAAACCAGGTACGCCGATTAAGAATGATGAGAAGTCCGAATTCTCTGACGACTTCATCATCAAAGTCCTTGAGCCTCCGTTTCCACACAGGTTAGTCAAAAAGAAAAAGGATAAAGAAGAAAAAGAAATTTTTGACTTATTCAGTAAGGTTCAAATTAACATTCCACTTATGCAGGCTATAAATAACATTCCACATTATGCTAAGTTTCTGAAATCTTTATGCACTAATAAAAGTAAATTGGAAGGCGTGAACAAAATTAGCGTGGGTGTTAATGTTTCGGCTGTTATCCAAAGAAAAATCCCTCCAAAGTGTGCAGATCCAGGGATGTTTACGATCCCCTGCAAACTTGGAGGCACTGACATTGGTAAAGCTATGTGTGACTTAGGTGCAGGTATCAACGTCTTGCCCTTGACGATATACACTCACCTAGAACTCGAACCACTGAAGCCAACCAGGGTCGTCATCCAGCTAGCAGATCGATCAGTAATCTATCCAGAAAGGATCATCGAAGACGTCCTCGTCTCAATTTTGTTGATATTATCGACCCAGATGTTGAGGAAATCACTGATTTATTTTCTATGGATCCTCTATAGCTTGCCCTAGCCAACAGTGTCCACTTCAAAGCCATGGAAAATCTAGACTCCAAATTCTTCACTCCCCTAGCTCTACGAGAGATCGTTTCTACCTTAGAGACCACTCTTCATTCCCCTTTCAAAATGGTGGTAACCCCTCTACCCTCTGAATATACTAAAATTCCCCCTTCCATTGTGCATGCGCCGAATTTAGAACTCAAAGTCTTGCTAGAGCACCTGAAGTATGCTTACCTCGGTAGCAATGAATCCTTACCCGTGATCATCTCTAGCAAACTTGATGCAGAAGAAGAGACGGCTCTGGTTACCCTACTGAAGGAATTCAAGAGAGCTATTGGATGGATGATTGCAGATATCAAAGGACTGTCTCCAGCTCTAGGCACACATCGGATACACCTAGACGATGCTAGCAAGTCAGTTCGCCAACCCACCGTCTTAACCCCCCAATGATGGAAGTCGTTAAGAAGGAAATATTGAAGCTCCTCGACGCGGGTGTGATCTACCCCATCTCGGACAGTACTTGGGTCAGCCCAGTTCAAGTTGTTCCGAAGAAGATAGGTATCACAATCACTACGGGACAAAATGGTGAACAGATTCCCACACGCATCTAGAACGGATGGCGCGTTTGTATCGATTACCATCGATTAAACGCCGCCACGAGGAAGGACCACTTCCCCCTGCCATTCATTGACCAGATGCTAGAGCGCTTGGTTGGGAAGACACACTACTGCTGCCTCGATGGCTACTCAGGATTTTACCAGATACCGGTTGCCCTAGACGATCAAGACAAGACAACCTTTACTTGCCCCTTCGGTACATTCGCTTACAGAAGGATGCCCTTCGGTCTTTGCAACGCTCCTGCCACATTCCAGCGTTGCATGGTCAGCATCTTCTCTGAGCTCGTTGAACACGACATTGAGGTATTTATGGACTATTTCACCGTCTACGGTAATTCTTTTCCTGAATGTTTACTTACCTTACGAAAAGTTTTACAGAGATGTTTACTTATCTTGTTCTTAATTTTGAGAAGTGCCATTTATGGTAGAACATGGACTGATTTTAGGTCACATCATTTCCCGCAAAGGAATCGAAGTGGACAAAGCGAAAATCAAGGTAATCGAGTCTTTACCATATCCTACTTGTGTACGCGAAGTACGTTCGTTTCTTGGTCATGCAGGTTTCTACAAGAGGTTCATCAAAGACTTCTCTAAGATCACACAACCAATGTGCCAGCTGCTACAGCGAGACATTGAATTCATCTTCGACGATAACTGTAAAGCCGCATTCGACCTCCTCAAACACAAGCTCATATCAGCCCCCATTATTCGCGCACCAGACTGGACCCTTCCATTTGAAATCATATGTGACACGAGCAATAATGCCTTGGGAGCAGTGTTGGGACAGAAGAAAGACCGAGAGGTTTATGTCATCTACTACGCCTCCAAACTCATGGATGCTGCCCAACGGAATTACACAACTATAGAGAAGGAGCTTCTTGCCGTGGTCTTTGCCTAGGATAAATTCCGTCAGTACCTTTTGGGAATGAAAGTGGTTGTCTTTTCAGACCATACCGCACTCCGCTGCCTCTTGACCAAGCTGGATGCCAAACCTCACCTTATCCGGTGGATACTCTTACTTTAGGAGTTCAACCTCGAGATCAAGGACAAGAGAGGCACTGAGAACTCCGTGGCTGATCACCTGAGCCGCCTGTCTGCCTAGATGGATGACTCACTTATTCCTATTCATGACACTTTCCTTGATGACCAACTCTGTCTTGCCCACGCCATTAAGTACCCTTGGTTTACTGATATTGCTAATTTCTGTGCCTCCGGTCACTTTCCAGCGGATTCATCCCCCTCGAAACAGAAGCGTATCAGGAGGCAAGCTAGGTCTTATATATGGGATAACCCCTACCTTTGGAAGTTCTTCTCAGATCAAATCATACGAAGATGCGTTACCACCGATGAGATTCCCTCCATCCTCAGTTTCTGCCACTCTTCCATCGAAGGAGGCCACTTCGCAGCCAAGAAGACAGCCATGAAAGTTCTGGAAGCAGGACTCTACTGGCCCTCAATTTTCAAAGACAGTTACATGTTCTATGCGACTTGCCCGCGCTGTCAGAATACAGGTAACATTGGTGCCTGAAACCAGATGCCACTCATAGGTATTCTCGCTTGTGAAATTTTCGATATTTAGGGCATTGATTTTATGGGTCCCTTCCCCAATTCATATGGAAACGTATATATCCTCTTAGCAGTTGATTACGTTTCTAAATGGGTTGAGGCTAAGGCGACCAAGACTGATGATTCCAAAGTGGTTGCAGCTTTTCTTCACTCTCATATTTTTAGCAGGTTTGGAGCCCCTCGAGCTCTTATTAGTGACCGTGGAACCCACTTCTGCAACCGAGTCATTAGCAGCTTGCTCAATAAGTATGGAGTCACACATCGTGTCTCCACAGCTTACCACCCGCAGACCAACGGCCAAGTCGAGGTATCTAACCGCGAGATCAAGTCAATTTTGGAGAAGACGGTCAACCAATCCCTTAAGGACTGGAGCTTGAAGCTTGACGATGCTCTATGGGCCTATCGGACAACGTTCAAGACTCCTATTGGCATGACCCCCTATCGACTTGTCTACGACAAACCTTGCCACTTACCCGTTGAGATCGAGCATAAAGCCTTCTGGGCCATTCGGAAAGCCAATTTCAACCTTGACAAAGCTGGACAACATCGCAGATTGCAAATCCAGGAGTTAGAAGAGCTTCACGATGATGCCTACGAGAATGCCCTCATCTACAAGGGCAAGATGAAGGCTTACCATGACAAACTTCTCTCTCATAAATCTTTCACTGTTGGACAGAAAGTCCTGCTGTATAACTCTCGTTTGAGGTTGTTTTCAGGAAAATTGAAGTCCAAATGGATTGACCCTTATGTTGCCACAACCGTTTATGACCATGGTGCTGTTGAAATCCGAAGTCTGGACACTGGAGTCACGTTCAAGGTCAATGGACACAGTCTCAAGGCATTCTACGAGGGGTTCAAGCCATTCATCGCTGAGGAGATGAATGTTGCTGAGCCACCTGACCAACTCTGATATCGGTCACCAACGTCTAGGCCGAGACGCTAACCACGGCGCTGTGTGGGAGGCAACCCACGTTTCTTCCTTTTTCCTTATTTTCTTTATTTTATTTTTCTTTTTATTTTATTTTATTTTCCTTTTTAATTCCCATCTCGTGATTTTCTCCATCCCCGAATCCTTTCCTATGTTATTTTGATTTACTTCCCTTAATTTTCTCTCTTTATTTTTTTTCTTTCCCATATTTATCTTAATTAATTTCCCTTTTTGAATTTTAAACTCTTGATCAGGATAGTGATAGGAGCGTGACAGTTGAGATTTGCAGTTGGGATTCGATGGGCCCCCAATCACAACTGCCACATCCGCACGTGAGTAACGGCTAGCAGTTGGCAGCCATAAAGGGAGAACACTTTCTTTCCTTTTTCTCTTCACTTTCCAAATACCCTTCCATCTTCTCCCTCGCTTTTCAGCTTTCCCTACTCCCACACAAACTCTGCAACTTCTCCAATGGCACGATCAAAGAAAGCTGCCGCCCGCCCCGACGCTACCCCAGCCGTCGGTCGCAGGACACATCATCCGCGACCGCAACTGTCACTACTCCTGCAACCACCGTTCCCTCCGCTGCTGGTACTCCGCCAGCAGCCACCACCAAACCCAAAACACCCAAAACCCACTCCACCCCTCTCTCTTCACCGAAGCAACCGCAGCCGACCCCACCGTCGCTGCTACTACCCCAGTTTCTAGGGCCGCCACCCCTGTCGTACCCACCGCTTCACCTGCCAAACAACCGCCTTCGACCCGGAAGGTCGCCAAGACGCCACCGGCCAGACCTATCCCCACCCCCCTCAAAATCCCACTCCTTTACCATCCAAACCCACCCCCATTCCTGCCGTCACCGTAACTCCCCCAAAAGCCCCCACGACTGACGATGAGTCTTCATCTGGTGAATATGAATCAGACACTGGCGAGTCTGAGGACTCCATTGAGACTGCTACCACCGACCAGCCCGCTCCGTCGACGACAGCGCCGCCGAGCGCCTCCGGCGCGAAGCCCATTGTTGCTACCACTGCCACAGCTGGGTCTGGAGATTCCTCGACCGAAGCTGAATCTGGGGAAGAAGATGGGGATTCCAAGGAGGGCTCTGAGGAAGAGGGCTCCAAAGAAGGTTCGGAGGAGGATGAGGACGACACCCCTACTGGTCCATCTTCAGGGACAGCCGCCCAGAGTACCACCACCACTCCGACGTCCGATGTCCAGGTCACTGGATCTATTCCTAGCCCTAGCGGCCTCTCTATGGGCCATGGCATGACCTCTCATGGTCGATTGATCGAGCCGGTCTGCTACACCGAGGGCAAACCGAAGAAAGTGACACTTTAGGCACCCCTCGAGTCCGACGACGACTCTAAGGATGAGGCTTTTGTCCCTTCAGCCGCTGAAACTACTGAGGACACTTCTATGGATATAGAGGAACCATCACCCATCCGCCCGAAATGCAAAACCCCTACTACACCAGCTGCTTCATCCAAGCCCAGAAAATCAACCGGCACCACTAACAGCTCGGCCAAGACGGTGATGCCCACACCTACCGCTCATTCTGCCCACACCAGAGTAGGAACAGCCGTGCCCCTAGCCCAAGTAACACCTGACCTTGCTCATCTTCATGGTTGGCTAGACTTTCCTGATAAGCCCAACAATGATAGGTTGTTAGCTTTGCATGGTATGCTCATCTTCATGGTATGCTAAACTTGATGTTGAATTCTATGAAAAAATGGGTATAGTTGTTAGGGTGAATGTGTTGATTGATAATATTGATTGGCGTCCCTTGTTTGACCTTGTGCACCCCACGTTCCTTGAATTGAGCCATGAATTTTTTACATCTTTTTGGTTTGATAATGCTAGGCTTAAACAAAAAGGGAAGGGTAGCATGCATTTAGGGGCTAATAATGATACGATCCCGAGCACCACAGGCCCGATCACCCGCTTAAGGTCCCGAACCAGCCCTAGAGCAGTAGTCGCAAACCTCCCTTTGCCGCCTACGGGCTCGATCACCCGTTCAATGGCCCGAGCCCTACAGACGAGACTCAACAGCCTCATCCACATGGAACTGAAGGCAAATCCAACCTGTACGCGCCCTAGCCACGCCTTGTAACCCTAATCTGCACTGCGCCCGCGGCTACGGATGGGCTACACATGGCCACCTCGGACCTTTAGGTCCACCAGCGCCCTTCTCCCATTTTTGACCAGGCCATGATCATTTATAGTACAAGAGAGGAGTCCAGGCTAAAAATCAGGAGAAACGCCCGAAGGACTTGGGACAAGCCCAAATCACAAGCCCGCATTGGACAACGAAAGCCACTCCCGAGCCTTGTGAAGATTGGAGCATATTTCCTCACAAAATATTCAGCCCAGCACTTCATCTATGTGTTAGGAAGTTTCCCTCCAAATTTTAGTGGGAACGCTCGATGGAATAAGGAAAACACCTTGTTTCCTTAAAACGTGATTCGGCGGACCCGCAAGCAAAGCCACTTGGGCCTTTTGACCTAAACGGCGGTGCCTGAACCTCTATCCTTATTATTAGACTTTATTTATAATATTTTAGGGTTTTGGAACTTATTTGGATGGGTGGCTTGTTGCCATTTTCGTTTAAGTCATTATTTAGAAACTAAACTAATTTCCATTTTTGGAATTAGGGTTTAGCGCTTCTTTAAAAAGGAGCAGCCCATGTTATTTTTGGGTTAGACTATTTTGATTATTGAAAGCAGATTGCTTTGGATCTTTATCCACTTGTTCTTGATGAACCTTACAACTAATTGAGTTTCGCACATTCGATTAGCTTGTCAAGTAAAACTTGAAAGCACTATCTATTGAGTCATTCGTCTTTGGAGTGTCGTGGACACCTTACCATGGAGATTCATCTGTTTGACACAAGATCCTCAAGGGATTTGGCATGGAGTGCCAAGGACACCTTACCTTGGAGATTCACGTGCTTTCTTTGAGTTAAATTCCGATCCAAAAGGCCGGTGAAGATCCGGCTTCCGGCAGGATCACTATCACTTGGCGTGATGGTAAGGAGATTAACCATGCGCGGGACTCTCTCTCGCAATGTTGCTCCCTCCATTGCATCCTCGCACTTCAGCTCTGTGTGAAGGAGTATAGATAACTGATCTTGAAGCTTTTTAGCTCGTGCTCGAGTCACTAGTCCTGAAGGTGGCAAAGGAACAGTGGAGATGCGTGGGATCGCATCATCCCCTCCCCCTTCGGAAGGATTCATCCTTGAATCCAAAGCAGCATCATCCACGCCATAATCATCCCCTACATCATAGAAAGAGAGATCAGCAACATTAAATGTAGAACTAATTGCACCATACTCACTAGGCAACATAAGTTTGTATGCGTTATTGTTGATCTTCTCCATGATTTGGAACGACCCATCACCGCGAGGAGAGATCTTGCCACGCCGTTGAGCTGGGAAGTGCTCCTTGCGCATATACAACCAAACCCAGTCGCCAACATTGAAAGCTACTAGCTTCTGTCCCTCATTGCGCTTCTAAGCAACCTTCTCATTCATACGCTCAATGTTCTGCTTGGCCTTGGTGATAATAATCGGAGGGATTGTACCCGGGGTAGGAAGGATCCTGGAGATCTTCTCCTCTGAGGGGGTGGTCCTCGCTGCTGGTACACCTGTAAGGCGCCGAAGGGGGTCCCCGGCATAGATACTCCGACGATCAAGTCAGTATCAGTAGGAGTAGTAGTGCGAGAGTAGTGTCTAGTGAGAGAGAGAGAGTCCCCCCTCTCTTTCTACCTAGGGGGGTGTTTATAGGAGATCTAGTAGGGAGGCGTCATCTTTAATAGGTGCCACTTGGGTGCCATAAGGTAACGCCGAGTAGATGACGCTTGTGTGCTTGCCGGGGATGGGAATAGGCGCCATATCATGCTGGATGCCCCCCCCCCCCGCTGACGTCGACCACCCCCCGGTAGCAGGACTAGTAGGAGGCCAGGCAGGCCCTACAGTAGCTGAAGGTGACAGTACCTCCTGTCAGGACTAAAATGCTCTAGGAGGTATGTCAATAGTTATCACAAGCCCAACCGAAAACGAGCCCGAGTGTTTACCAAGGGCTCCATTCTCGGTATCTGGATGAGTGTTATCTCTTCTACGTCACGGCAGGCTTGTAAAGATCCTCGAATTCCTTTGCGTCCTTTGATGCCCACGCCGCAGATTCTTGCTAAAGCTCTATAGGCGCTATCTCTAGCAGATAACGCTAAGGTCCTTTCGAGTGGCGTCCGGCATGACCTGGGATGGGATAGCACCGATTGTAGAGGTAGATGTCACGTGAGAGCCCTCCCGCTGAGGTAGACCATCCTAGGGCTTGCCGCCAGGCTAGGGGCGGCATGGACAACGTCGAGTGTCCAAGGAATGAGTTGGAGATGCTGCTAGCTTGCCAGAAGCCGTTAGGTTGTCATGTTAGACTATTGCTTCGCCATTCTGGTTGTCTTGCAAGAAAACACCAAGACATAGCCACAACCAGAGTAGAAAATGAAGATTCGCTCTTCATGCAGAGAGAGAATATGGCGGTGATGGACTAGAGGTGACGAGAGGACAGACCTCAATACTCAAAGCCCAACCAAAAACTGTTAACGAAATCGACAAGAACTATGTGCCCCCAGCCCAACCGAAAACGGTCCTGGTATGCAATACCAATGACATGGAGGCAGCTGCTGACAAGGAGACAGCTGATAACATGGCGGCACCTGACAAGGAGGCCGCTGATGACATAGAGACATGCTGATAACATGGCGGCACCTGACAAGAAGGCCGCTGATGACATAGAGACATCGCTCACATGGAGGCACCACAAATCACATAGAGGCGCCGCTCACATGGACACACCACAAATCACATAGAGGCGCCGCTCACATGGAGGCACTCGCTCGCATGTACGCATCACAAATCACATATAGGCGCCGCTTACATGGACGCACCATAAATCACATAGAGGCGCCGCTCACATGGACGCACCACAAATCACATAGAGGCGCCGCTCACATGGACGCACCACAAATCACATAGAGGCATCGCTCACATGGACGCACCACAAATCACATAGAGGCGCCGCTCACATGGACGCACCACAAATCTCATAGAGGCACCGCTCACATGGACGCACCACAAATCACATAGAGACATCACTCACATGGAGGCACTCGCTCACATGGAGGCATCACAAATCACATGGAGACATCACTCATATGGACGCACCATAAATCACATAGAGGCGCCGCTCACATGGAGGCGCTCGCTCACATGGCGGCATCACAAATCACATAGAGACATCGCTCACATGGAGGGATCAGCCTCTTCACTATTTCGATATTTCATCAACTTTCCTGCACATTCTCAAATGTTGTCTTGCCATGTTAGTAAAAATAGCATATAATGACAAGTATTAGTTGCCCTTAGAGGCTTTCACCCGCACATATCGGGGTGTCGTTGATGTCGCTTTTTCCATCCAAGCTCGTTGGATCCGGCCTTGCTGTGAACCGCCTGCAATATTGACGGGGTTTTACGCCATAAACTACCTACAATTTGTGCGGTTTTATGCCATAGATACCTGCAATATTGACGCAGTTTTACGCTGCTCGGAGCTACCTACAATATTGACGCAGCTTTACACTATAGGCCACCTACAAATTGTGCGGTTTTATGCCATAGCTACCTTCAATATTGCACGCTTTCACATTCCCCAGGATTTCAATCTGTACTCCACTTAAGTACCTGCATTGTTAGCTGTACAAATACACTAGCAAAGAATGTTAACTTCGGTTAGCTTCCTCTAAGAATGTTAAAAATAGAGGTAAGGGGAAAATGATAATCTTAAAGGTGATAGCGATACCTTAGGTGAATAAACAAGGAGCTCGGCCATTTTTTAATTCCCGTTCCCTTCCTTGCATTTACGAAGGAGAGTGACATGTCATTGGAGACCTTTTTGATGATGAGAGAATGGCCTCATTACATTATGAGGGCTCTTCAAACGGGGTAGATATTCACCCGATAAATCATATCAACCTTCATCCAGGGTGGATATTCACCCGCTAGATAATATTCTGAATCATCATTTATTTCACCCACCGTCGCCATAGGGGAAAACCAAATTAGTGGCGTCACTTTGAGGCTCAATCGTGCCTGCTAAACGTCGATATCTCGCTCCGATGTCTTCATCAGAATTATAGCCCTTTAAATTATCTTCAAATCGAGCTATTATCCAGAAATTTCCGAGCACGCACGAAGAAGATGCGATTTTTTCCGTGAAACCCGATATAGCTTGAATCACGAATCTTAAACCCAGATTTCGAATCACAATAATGCCCAGTTAACGTCAATATCTCACTGAGATGACTTGATGATAATTGTAGCCCGTCTAATTGTCTTCGAATCGAGCTATCACACGCAGAATTCCGAGCACGTATGGAAAAGATATGATTTTCCCCTCGAAACCTGATATGACTGGCCAGCAATGCACTTTTCTGGGCGCTAACGTTGAAAGTCCTGAGACTTCTGATGACATGGTAAGGGCGACAACGGCAGGGGCGACATCTGATAACAAAGCGGACGTCTGGTAATGAAGCGGATGTCTGACAATGAAGAGGACATCTGATAACGAAGTGACATCCGATAACGAAGCGGACGTCTGATAACGAAGCGGACATCTGATAATGAAGCGGACATCCGATAACGAAGCGGACGTCCGATAACGAAGCGGACTTCTGATAACGAAGGGGACTTCTGATAACGAAGTGGACATCCGATAACAAAGCGGACTTCTGATAACGAAGGGGACTTCTGATAACGAAGCGGACATCCGATAACAAAGCTGACTTCCGATAACGAAGCGGACATCCGATAACGAAGCGGACATCCGATAACAAAGCGGACTTCTGATAACGAAGCGGACATCCGATAACAAAGCGGACTTCTGATAACGAAGCGGACATCCAATAACGAAGCGGACGTCCGATAACGAAGCGGACTTCTGATAACGAAGGGGACTTCTGATAACGAAGCGGACATCTAATAACAAAGCGGACTTCTGATAACGAAGGGCGCCACCCGATAGGGCGACACCCCATCCAAGGTCGCGCATGACGTCACTCCATATGACGTCACCTCGCCTGACGTCACTCCCTAGCACACAAGCGACATCTTTAGTCTTTTTCCCAGAAACTCAAGTATCATTTTCCTCTGACACACTCAATAATAACACACGCAAAAGTCAAACCCCTCTCTCTCTTTCTCTTACTTTTCCAGATCTGATCTTACAACAAAGATAATCACAGTCTCTCTCTCTCTTTTCTTTCTTTTCCCGATCCGATATTTCTCTTGAACATACTCTTAAACATATAATAATAAATTATTGGTATGGATTGAGATCATCACACACAAGCACTCTTAAATCACCACTTTCCAGATCTGCTCCCTTTGGTGCGCAACAATAACTCTCAATAATATATTGATCACATATATTCATATCATGAATAAAATTCGAGCAGCCCTTGAATCATAATATGATAAATCCCCATAAATAGAAAAACCAACAGCAATGATGAAGATAAATATGCATACGGAAAGGAGAGCCTTTAGATCTTAAGGAACTCACTTGAAGATCTAAATGCTCTCAATGAAAGCACCATTTTGATAATAATTGGACGGATTGTACCCGGGTTAGGAAGGATCCTGGAGATCTTCTCCTCTGAGGGGGTGGTCCTCGCTGCTGGTACACCTGTAAGGCGCCGGAGGGGGTCCCCGGCGTAGATACTCCGACGATCAAGTCAGTATCAGTAGGAGTAGTAGTGAGAGAGAGTAGTGAGAGAGTAGTGTCTAGTGAGAGAGAGAGAGAGTCCCCCCTCCCTTTCTACCTAGGGGGGTATTTATAGGAGATCTAGTAGGGAGGCGTCATCTTTAATAGGTGCCGCTTGGGTGTCATAGGGTAACGCCTAGTAGATGACGCTTGCGTAGTAGATGACGCTTGTGTGCTTGCCGGGGGTGGGAATAAGCGCCATATCATGCTGGATGCCCCCCCAGCTGACGTCGACCACCCCCCGTTAGCAGGACTAGTAGGAGGCCAAACAGGCCCTACAGTAGCTGAAGGTGACAGTACCCCCTGTCAGGACTAAAATGCTCTATGAGGTATGTCAATAGTTATCACTTGGCATGGAGTTTCTTCACGAACTCAGCTTTCCGTTCTCCATCTAAACTCACGGCATCACTTAAAGGTAAAGGGGTTAAATCCAAAACAATTCTAGGATTAAAACCATACACAAGTTCAAATGAGGAATAGTGAGTAGTAGAATGGACAGCACGGTTGTAAGCAAATTCAATAAAGGGCAGGTGATCTACCCAAGTACCAACATGCTTACGAACTAAGGTGCGCAGTAATGATCCAAGAGTACGATTGACTACCTCAGTTTGTCCATCAGTCTGAGGTTGATAGGAGGTAGAATATAACAATTTAGTACCTATCTTTTTCCATAGGACACGCCAAAAATGACTCAGAAATTTCGTGTCTCTATCACTAACAATAGTCAAAGGAATACCATGTAAGCGAACTACTTCCTTAAAGAACAAACCAGCAATTTGAGTAGCATCATAAGTAGTTGAACATGGGATAAATTGGGACATCTTCGAAAAGCGATCAACCACAACAAAAATACTATCCTTCCCATTCTTAGACTTGGGTAACCCGACTACAAAGTCCATGGATAGATAGGTCCAAGGGTGGGAAGGTGCAGGCAAAGGTAGAAATTCTCCATGGTTAGCGATCTTAGACTTGGCCCTACGGCACACCAGAAATCTAGCAACAAGATGCACAACATCACATTTCATGTGAGGCCAATAAAAATGATCATGCAAGATATCTAAAGTTTTGGTCACGCCAAAGTGACCCATGAGTCCACCACTGTGGGAATTAAGCACCAGTAATTCACGCAAAGAACAATGCAGAATACACAAACATTTCTCCCTAAACAAGTATCCATCATGCAAATAATACTTAGAGCCAGCAATAGACAAGTCATGCGCAAATATAGTACCAAAATCAGCATCAAGTGGATACAAGTCAATAATGTGCGAAAATCCAAGGAGTTTAGCGCTAAGGGAAGTGATCAGTACGTACCTTCGTGACAAAGCATCGGCCACCACATTCTCCTTACCCTGCTTGTACTGAATATGATAAGGAAAAGACTCAATAAACTCCATCCATGTAGCATGGCGGCGATTGAGTTTACCTTGCCCTTTGAGATACTTCAAGCTAAGGTGATCGGTGTGAATGATGAATTCCCTTGGCATCAAGTAATGCTGCCAAGTCTCTAATGCACGCACCAATGCATAAAACTCCTTGTCGTAGGTGGGGTATCTTAGCTGCGCATCCTTGAGCTTCTCGCTGAAGTAAGCAATGGGGTGCTTCTCTTGCATGAGTACAGCACCGATCCCCACTCCACTCGCATCACATTCAACCTCGAAGACCTTGCTGAAATCCGAAAGAGCCAAAACCGGCGCCGAACTCAACCTCTCCTTGAGTGAGTTGAATGCATCTTCTTGTGGCTGCTCCCACCTGAAAACAATATTTTTCTTTGTTAGTTCATTAAGAGGGGCAGCTGAGGAACTAAAATCTTTCACGAAACGACGACAGAAGTTGGCCAGTCCATGGAAGGAACGGACGTCGCTTGCTGTTTTTGGAGTCGGCCACTCCTTGACCGCACGGACCTTCTCCTCATCCACCTGCACACCATCTATACCCACAATAAAACCAAGGAATCCAACACGTTCCATGGAAAAAGAGCACTTACTAGGCTTAGCATATAAATGCTACTCTCGAAGGATTAGAAATACCTCTCTAAGATGCAACACATGTGTCCTCTAGTGATTTGCTATAAATGAGAATATCATCAAAATATACTACAACAAATCGACCAATTAAATGCCTAAGAACATGATTCATGAGCCTCATAAATGTACTAGGTGCATTAGTCAACCCAAAGGGCATAACCATCCATTCATACAGTCCATACTTGGTTTTAAAAGTAGTTTTCCATTCATCCCCTTCATGCATACGAATTTTGTGGTAACCACTCATCAAGTCAATCTTAGAGAAAATTATACTACAACTAAGCTCATCTAACATGTCATCTAAACGAGGTATGGGATGGAGATACTTTACAGTGATTTTGTTGACAGCTCGGCAGTCAACACACATGCGCCAGGAACCGTCTTTCTTAGGAACAAGAATAACAGGAACTGCGCATGGAGATAGGCTTTCGCGCACATAACCCTTGCTGAGCAAGTCATCAACTTGTCTCTGAAGTTTTTTAGTCTCCTCTGGGTTACTCCTATATGCTGGTCGATGAGGGATGGCAGAGCCTGGAATGAAGTCAATACGATGCTCAATACCGCGAACTGGTGGTAATCCGGGTGGCATCTCATCGGGTAATACGTCCTTGAATTCCTGCAAAAGAGAGGAGATACTAGATGGAGTAGAATGAAAAGGGTCAGAGTTAAAGAGTTCAAACAATAAGAGCGAAAACGCATTAGAAGTAGGGGTCGGCTTGCGCCAAAACAATCTTTCTTGGAAATCAATATTTTCCTCCCTTCGCTATCCTTGGCATACACTCTCGAATTCTTTTTACTTGTCTCTCCTTTTATCCTCTCAATGCCACTCTCAGCATGCTTACTTTTGTCATGCGAATGTTTTCTGACACTCTCAATTTCACTTTTTCCATGCTCTATGTTTTCATGGAAGCTATTTTTCTCACACTCTCTCTGCCCATGCTCACTCTTTTCATGGGGGATGTTCGGCTCACTATTTCCCTCTTTCCTTTCGACTCTCAAGCCTTCTATTTTCCTCTCAATTTCTTTTATCTCATACTCAGCATGGGACTTAGCAAGCCAATGCTGGTCCTTCAGTACCTCGGCCGGTGTGAGAGGCGTCAATGTAAACTTTTGTCCGTTCTTTACTAACTTGTAGTGATTGCGCTTGCCATCATGAATGGCCTCTCTATCATACTGTCATGGCCTCCCAAGGATGATATGACTTGCTTGCATTGGGACTACGTCACACAACACCTCATCCTTGTACTTGTCAATTGAGAAATTAACTAGCACTTGTCTAGTCACCTTGATACCTAGCCCATCCGTCATCCATTGTAAGCTGTACGGATATGGATGTTTGATTGTTTGTAACCCGAGCTTGTGCACCATCATCCAGCTCGCACAGTTAGTGCAACTCTCATTATCAATGATGATTGCACACCCTTTCTTATCAACCAATCCGCGAGTATGAAATAGGTTTTCTCACTGTTCTTCATCAAGAACCTCTTCTTTCACTTGTGCGCTTAGGCTATGACGCACCACCATCAAGTGACTCTCGGGCTTTAGACAATCCTCCTTCGACTCATTGTCCTATTCATCATCCCCTTCGTCTGAACCCCGATTGTCTTCATCTGATTCTTCGTCTCCATTGGGTCTTATGATGAACACTCGTTTGTTAGGACATTCGACTCTTCGATGGCCTCTCCCGTTACATTGAAAGCAAACAATATCTTTGGTACGTGGTCGGTCGATAGGTGGTGTATAAGGCTTGCTACCGGCCGGTCTAGGAATAGAGTTAGTACTGGTTCCCCCTTTGGTATGAGGTAACGCCCTAGGTGTAGCATTCGAACACTTAACATCCTTTTCCCAAGGTTTCTTCCAAGTACTAACCTTGGTACTTGTCGGTGCTATTGGGGCTCTACTATACGGAACCCTCTCCTTCCGTTGCTTCTCTATTTTAGTTGCTAAGTGCAATATTCCTCTCAACGAATCATAAGGGTGGAGTTCCAATGTGTTAGCAATATCCCTATTCAAGCCATTGAAGAACCTTGCCATCTTAGCGTCTTCACTTTCAACCGCTTCTACTCTAGCTAAGGCAATTTCCATCTCATTGTAGTACTCACTAACACTCTTACTTCCTTGTGTTAGTGATTGCAATCTCTTGTGAAGCTCTTGGTGAAAATAAGGAGGCACAAACCTCTCCCTCATGAATGCCTTCATTACTTCCCATGTAAGCGGCCCATCTCGCCTTAAGGTGCGATTCCTAATGGTTTGCTCCATCCAATGAGTAGCATACCCACTAAATTCGACGGCTGCCAGTTTCACCTTCTTATCCTCTGAGTAGTTATGACAGAAAAAGATTGAATCAACCTTTTTCTCCCATACCAAATACGCGTCCGGGTCATCTACACCATCAAACGGTGGAATTTTCATCTTGATGCTACTGAGATTCGCATCAACTCTATTCTCCACTTGCTCATTTGGCCTACCACCCTGCCTAATCCTTGGTACACGACCCTCGTTACCATCTGTATCAGGTAACGGACCTTGTTGACCTCGAGGTGGAGGTCTGGGAGCACCACGCTCTTGTTCTGCAAGGCGCTCGTTGGGAGTCCCCCGCCTATGCCTACCAACGGGTGGAACGTACTCCTGCCTCGGATGTCCATCACTCTCGTCATCAGTATCGTCGAGATGACCATCTGAAACATCATCCCCAAAAGGGTCCTCCTTTCTCGGTACTGAACCGCGAGAGCTATGCCCCTGGTTAAGAGTATGTACCCTATGCAACTCAACACCTTTAGCCTGCGACTCTTCAACCCATAGTAACCGACTTGCAGTCGTTCTAACCTCCGCTGCTACTCCCCTTAGTTCAACCGTGAGTGACTCGAGAGCTGCCAACACCGGATTGATGTTTGGTCCAGTGACTTCGTCGGACATCCTGTAGTTCCTGAAAGCACAACACTAGCAAAGCACGTAAAATTTCACTAATCCTAGCACTCCCTCACGTGTTTACACTCGTGTTTATTCACTCTAATAATCTCACAAATAAGCACTCAAATTTCCTGCAATGCCGATTGTTAGTAAGACTCAAGAATAAGAATAAAGCTTCCAAAGATACTCCCAAGGACAACTAGTTGCAAAACAAATGTGGATATTAGGTAACCGAGTAGTTGCAATAAGCAATCAACTACGCAATTATCTAATGGAGTAGAAAGCAATGTATTAGGGATCAAAGAAGAGATCAAAGACTCAAGACCAACTCAAATATGTCGCAAGATGCGATTCTTTTGATAGACAATATGCGTTCACTTTGCTCTTGCCTCTTTTGCTTTCCTTTTGATATTGGAGTTCAACACTTTTATCTTTTGTAATTGTAAATTGGCGTAGTCTTTAAATTTTTTTTTTTTACTACGTACATAGTTTAGTGTTTCGATCACAGATTTTGACTCCAAACTCCAAATCACTTGATTCTTTTTGATTTGGATTCCTAACAAACACAACTTTCCAACGATACCTTTCTTATTGAAAACGCACTTCAATAGCTATATATATAATTACAATTTCGAAACTGACACACACGTATCGAACCAAGCACACAAGGAAATTGGTTTTAGAATTCAGAAGAAGAAGAAACCGATTTCAGCGATGAAAACTTGAAAATAAAAGGGATACCTTACCAATCATGAACACCTTAAGCTCCGCTACCAACTGATACGATCCTAGTTGCGTAGGATGCGTAGCACGTACCTTTTGATCTTTGTTCAAGACTGGATTTCAATCTGCGGAAATAATATGACTCTCTTGATGTTTAAATCTCCTAACAACTAGGCATTAAGCAATCTAAACCAAGCAATCGAGGATCTTGAGTAGAATCCTTAAATCTAGACTCCGGTATGAGAATCAATCTAAGGCAAATGACACAATGAGGCAATATTCGGGTTTTACTTGAAACAGACTCGAGAATTGCAAGACTCAGGAAGGAACAAGTGCTCACGGCTACCGGCAGGATCACCGTCACTTGGCGTGATGGTAAGGAGATTAACCATGCGCGGGACTCTCTCTCGCAATGCTGCTCCCTCCATTGCATCCTCGCGCTTCAGCTCTGTGTGAAGGAGTATAGACAACTGATCTTGAATCTTTTTGGCTCGTGCTCGAGTCACTGGTCCTGAAGGTGGCAAAGGAACAGTGGAGATGCGTAGGATCACATCAGCAACCTCCTACACCCAAGCCCATTAAGACACCAACGACCAGACCCATCCTCACCTCACCTTCAAAACCCACCACTTCCCCACTAAAATCCTCTTCCACTACACCCACCGCCGCTTCCACCGTCACTCCACCTGCTACCCCTGCCGCCGAGGACGAGACCCTCACCACCTCATCTGGCGAGTATGAATCCGACACCAGTGCGTCTGCGGACTCCATCGAGAATGCCACTACCACTGAGCCTGCTATTCTGCCTACTATTCCGCCGTCGAGTGCCTCCGGCATGGCGGCTGCTAGCGTCGTTGCTGCGCCCCCTGCATCAGAGAGCTCCTCTAGCGAAGAGGAGTCAGGCGAGGAGGATGACGAGTCCGAGGAGGGGTCAGACGAAGAATCCGATGGGGAAGGCAGTTCTGAAGAGGGTTCCGAGGAGGACGACTGACAGCATATTTCATAATCACGATTTTACCTTCTTATCTAGCCCTTTCGGGGGCACGATTCTGCCATTTAACCCTTATTTCAATATTTATTGCAGATCAGCGCCAAAAGAAGGAAAAGATCGAATAGAAGCATTTTTGGAGTGATTCTGAGGATTTCCAGCATCAAGGCCTAGAAGAGCAGATTGTCATCGAGCCCTCGACGCTAACCAGACCAGTGAGTTGTCTCTCACACGACTTAAGTCTGCTTCTTCTCTCGAGCGAAAACCAAAGAGAAGCATCTTCAAAGATCCGTACGGGATTCCATACACTTCTAGAAGATGCTAGGCAAGCCAGAGATCCATAATATTCCTTTAAAAGGACATGTGCTGTCAATTCCCCATTGCTTCTCTCTCCCCTTAGCTATTTTATCCCCTAGCTAGTTTTAGCCTATATAAGCTTAGTTTTAGGGTTTTTGTAAGGACGACTGTCCTAGGATATTTTGACATCACTTCATCTTTTACCCTAATTTCTAGGGATCTTATTCTCTTGGTATTTGAAGCAACCGCCGGTTTGTAAAGGAGCAAGCTTTCCTCCTTGATTATTAATTAATCCTTTGGTTCCTTCTAATCCCTTTCCTTTTATTCTCTTTGTTGCATGATTATTACTATCTACTGTTCATATTATAGTATAAGTAGCTAAGTACCACCCTCTTAGTAAAGGGTGTTTCAAGGGTTGTAAGGTTCGGATAAGAGGCCTAATGCATGCTTAATATATTCTCTTGTTGCATATGGTTGTTTATTGTTTTAATCCCATGCTCATTTAGAAATGTCTAGGGCCTGATCAACTGTTTTCATTTCTGCATGAGTAACGTCATTCTCTTGGTTATAACTGACGTGAATCCTTGAGATATTAGTAGACACCTAGTGAAAGTCTTCGCGAGAGGTCTTTTGTCTAGGGGTAAACGGTCATTTAGGGTATGTGATGCGAGCGTGAGGAACTGAGATGTCGCGCCCTAGATCTGTCTTGCCTCCGCTTCATGGGCGTTTTGAGTAGTGCCTCCCCGCATTCGTGCCTGGGAGGACAGCGAAATGTTAAGGCCACCTCATATGTGAAAACGGGGGGTGGCTTCTACCTACGAAGGTGAGCAGGGGGCCTACGTGGAAACATGGCCCCTATAGCAGATCTGTACCTGAGTCTAGAATATTTTTGTGCCAATGATTAACTGACCTAGAAAGCAACCCGAGAACACCTTTTGCTAAGATCTCTTCCTATCTAATTATTATCTGTTTTACTGCTTTTCTTGCCCTCGAATTGCTTTTATATATCTTACCCTGGATTGTGTTTTACTTCCATGCCCTAGATATCTGTCTTATTTAATTATCTTGCCAGCTCTTGTTAGCTCCCACTTCAGTGTTGATTAATTCGTTAATCAACATCAAAACCCCCACTGTTCCTTTTATGTTTGGTTGTATTTGTTCCCTATCATACGCTTGAATTGAATCATTATTCCTTCAATCTTTATGGTTCGACCCTGTCTTGCCCTGTACACATTTACTTGTGCATTTAGGCATCAAGATAAATTTTAAGTACATAGTGACGATCAAATTTTGTCGTCGTTGCTGCAGATTAAACGGTACTAATTTGTTTCTTTTTATTTTGTATGACCAGGAGATCTACACCAGATCTACTCCCCCTTGATCTCGAATTGACCAGAACTGAAAGAGGACTTTAGAGGCAAGCTAGAATTCCTTCTGCCTTGCGTAGAGGCATCCCTTATCCTGCCCTAGACAGACAACCTTTCAATCTGGCCGCCCAAGACCGTCAGTTCTACCAAGACCTAGCCTACCTTCATCGAGGTCCCGAAGTACCCCCAATCCCTCATTTAGATATTCCAGCCATAGAGGACCACAACAACAATGTGTATCCCGAAGCTGCACCTCAACCACCTCCGAATCAGCAAACCATCGACCATCTAAATGCAGCCCCCGATATATCCAGTAGCTATATTGAATGGCCTGTCGTCCCGCATGATTGGACCCTCAAATCTACCGTCATGCACCATCTACCTACCTTTCGAGGTGTCCCTAAATAAAGTGCCTTTCGTCATCTTCAACAACTCCACTCAATCTGCGAGGCCATGAAACCTCCCAACGTTAGCATTGAGCAAGCAAAGTTGCGTGCTTTTATGTGGTCTCTCAAAGATGATGCCCTCGACTGGTACTATGACCTCCCGCCAAGATCTATCCATTCTTGGGGGGCAATGTCCACGACCTTCACTGAGAAGTACTATCCAGCAGCTATTGCCAACACCACGCGCAAGCAGCAAGTATCCATAGTCCAGAGGAAAGAAGAGAATCTGGCCCAGTATTATGAGAGATATCTCAAGATGCAATCCATGTGCCCCTCGCACAATCTCAGCGAGCATGCCCTTATTCAATATTTCTGTGAAGGCCTCAAGGCTCATGACAAGGCCCTCCTCAACGCTGTTGCCGTCGGCTCTTTAACTGCCCTCACTCCAGCTGCCGCAAAGGCCACTATTGAACTCATGGCCAAGAATACCTCTTCTGAGGTTGGCACTAGTCAAGGTCAAGATGCCCAAGTTACAGCCCTACAAAACCAACTGACCTCCCTCACGGGAATGTTTCAGAATTTTATGTCAGGACAGCCTGCACCAGTTGAGGCCTGTCAAATCTATAATTTTGTGGATCACCCCACGAATGCATGCCCCCATATTCCAGACGAAATCCAAGTGAATGCTGCTGGCCAGTATAATCAAGCCCCCTACGGCCAAAACTATAACCAGGGCTAGAAACAGCCGAATCTAGGCTGGATTCTAAACACTCAGTCGTTGGTACCTAGCCAACAACAGAATCCTTATGAAAATCATCCACCTCCTCTTAACATGCAACACTTTAGACCTCGACCCTAGTATAATCAGTATCAACACCAGCCACCACAAGATCAGACTTTTATCATCCCCCCGAGTTCAAATACTGCGATTCCCATTAATCCAAAACAGCAAAAGGAAATCGAGGAACTTTGGAAACACGTAAGTACCTTGATGGCTGAAATGAAGGAGCTGAAGAATAAAAGGAGATTTCCACCCCAGCCCGAAAAC
This sequence comes from Viola odorata, assembly GCA_963691705.1. Taxonomy (NCBI): domain Eukaryota; kingdom Viridiplantae; phylum Streptophyta; class Magnoliopsida; order Malpighiales; family Violaceae; genus Viola; species Viola odorata. The sequence goes on from OY829541.1 coordinate 36,195,369, forward strand.
AATCCAAAGGACAATGTCTGTGCAGTGACTTTGCGAAGTGGAACGAACTTGACACCTCCAGCGAATCCAGCCCCCGATATTGAGAATTCTCCAGAGTCTAAAATTAAGCCAAAACCTAGAGCAAAACTTCCGAAAGTCCCTAGACTTGTCGAGGTCAGTGAAGACAGAATCCGCTCTCCTAGAGGTTCACCAAGGAATGGCCCCAATCCACCCGAATTCACCCAGGAATACATTCACAAGATTCTTGAGCCCTCATTTCTACTGTTCCTGAAGGTGACAACATCGGGAAAGTGATGTGTGACTTGGGGGCGGGAATTAATGGTATGCCCTTGATTATCTATAACAGTCTCGGGCTCGAACCTCTCAAACCTACAAACCTTGCCATCTAGCTTGCCAACCGTTCTGTTATCTACCCCGAGGGGATCATCACCGATGTTTTGGTCCAAGTGGGAAAATTCGTATTCCTAACTGATTTTTATGTTATCGCCATGGAAAATGAAGACTCCACCAAACGTTTGGTAGGCCTCTATGCAGGTGAGGAAGGAGGATTGTCTGAATCTGGCGAAGTTGGAGGAGTCGGCGGAGAGTCACGGGCCGCAGTATCAAGAAAGTAGGAATCTGCGATTAAATCACAAGTAATCCAAGAAAAGAAATAAGAAGAAGGTGAGCAAGAAAAAGGAGAGAAAAACCCCCTTTAAATAGCCAAGGAAAAGGATATCCCGATCTCTTTGCGTGTCCCTTTAATGCAATAAGTGCACCTGGAGAAGAACAATCATGATTACAGAATCTGATGAGGCGCACGCAACTGTTCGAGAACAGCGCCAATCAAAAGGCACCAAAAAACCGCCCAGTTATGGGAGCGCGGCGCAAGAGAGGATCGAGTAAACATTTATTGCCAAAATTCAAAGAACCAAAACACCTCATGGCAAGAAAAGACTCATTTTCGGTTGGGCTTATAACAGCCATACCTGACTATAACAGCAAACAGTAAGAGAACAAAGGTAGAAGACAGAGTAGCAGTTAAAGCAACATTTTATTTAATTACGGCCCGAATGGCCTAAGCGCTCAAAGCGTCTACACAGAAAGCATTAAAGTAAGAGAACAGCAACTAAGGGTCAAGCGTGAGACCCAGCATCATCCTTAAGGGCAGTAGGGATCTCCCTTAGAGCATCCACTACTAAAGACAGTTTGGCGGAGGAAACCCTCATGCCCTTTAAGCAGCACACCAGCAGGTCTTTCCTATGCTGCAGCATGGTAATGGTCACCTCGATGCGGGAGATCGCAACAGCCAGCTTCGACACATTCTGTATAGGATTAAAATCTTCCATAGAAGCAGCCCCTTGTCTGGACAGCAAAGGGGTCATCATCCCCTGAAGCTCCAGGACATCTTTAGAGGTTTTGGTCAGCATGGTCTCCAGGAAACCGACGTCAGACTCAACAAGGTTCTTCAGGCTGTGCGCCTTCGAGATCAGAAAGTTCTTCGTAAGATCATCCATAGTTGAAAGCTAGAGGAAGTGCAAAAGCAGTCATAAAAAAAAAGCAGCACGACAAAAAGATAATTTATAGGCAAAGAAGAATGACGAGTGATAATAATTTGTCTTCTGCCGAAGGATGTATGGCGGAGCAGCTCTTCTCAGATCAGTGTGCGCGACGGTCCACAGTACCTGCAATGCACCGGAGGGGGTCTCCGGCGGAAACACTCCGATGCTTAAGTCAGTAAGTGTACTGAAATTGGCAGAGTTTTGGCTAGTCAAGTCCGCTTACCTGCCTCCTTTGTGGGGGAGGTATTTATAGAAGAAAGGGGGCGTTCCCGCTCGAGTAAACGGGTACGGAGCTATCGCTCGCGTTAGGGTCTGTGATTCGCCCTTATCATGATACGTTACCTCGGCGGTAGGTGTTTAGGTAGATATTGCCGCGGTAGGATAATGGCCGGAGCGTTAATCCTGATGCGTGGTTTCCTCTGGGGGTGAGATATCTCCTTGAGCCAAGCAGGAGGTCCGTGAGAGGAGCCGGTAGGGCCCCGTTAGCCTCTGTAGCGTTAGCCTTTGGGGAAGGTAGCAATCTTATCCCTACCGTGGTGGTGCGAAACAGTAGCTATGCCTCTTCCCACCGGGTGATAGACGAAAATACCCTTTCTTTTAGGTGGATTGTTATCATAAGCCCAACTGAAAATGAGCCCGAGTGTTTACCAAGGGCTAACGTTCCTTCTCTCACGGAGAGTCCCTTTAAGTACCGGGGCGGTTTTGCCTCAGAAGATGGTCCTGACGGTTTTTTGTCAGGATCTATAAATCAGAGGTTCCTCTGCGCCAGTTTCTTCGTATTTTCTCGTTCTTTCTTTTCATATTTCGTCATGGATGAACTGACTCGCAATTTCCTGATCTCTAAAACTCTGACCCTGAAGAATCTTACTGAGGGTGATATCGGCTTCCTGGAGAGGATGATCACCAAGACCTCCGAGGATGTCCTGGAGTTGCAGGGGGTGCTAACCCCTATTCTGTCTAGACAGCTGGGAATAACCCAGGAGGATTTTAATCCCCTAGAGAGTTTGGCGAAACTGGCCACTGTCAGTGCTCACCTTGATGTGGTGGCCTCGATGCTGCAGCAGAGGAAAGATCTGCTGGCCTGCTGCCTAAAGGGCATGAGAGCTTGCTCTTCCGAACTGACCTCCGTCACTGACGCTTTAAGGGAGGTTCCCGTTGTGCCAGGGGAAGATGATGCGGGGTCCAATATCTGACCGCTGGCTCCGCTTCTTCTCGTTGTTTTTCTTATGTTTCTTGTACATATTTGAACGCTAAGGCCACCTGGCCATAAATAAATAACTGTCTCTGCTTTTTCCCAAGTCTTCTCTTTTTCTTGCTTGGTTGCTTGCTTTATTGGCTGGAAATATTTGTCATGAGCCCAACTGAAAACGGGTCTTCCTCGGGGCATTGTATTGCAGTGGTCGTGTTACGGGGATTAGCAATGAATGCTCTGTCTTGACTGTTACAGGGCCGTCTTTTCAGTGCCAGGTGGTTGGGCGGTTCTTTGGTGCCCTTTGATTGGTGCATTCAACGAGCAGATGCGCCTGTGACGGATCGGATTCTGCAATTGCAGTTATTTTTCCCAAGCGTCTTAATTGATTTTTCAGGGATCGAAATGCTCACTCGGCTATATAAGGGAGTTTGGTTTCCCTTTCCTGTTCATCTTCATCCTTTTCCTTCTTTTTTGCTTTTGCAGGTGACATGGCAGATTTTTATTTCTTAAGTTCCATGGATCGCGACTCCTTGCCGACTCCCCCAACTTCGCCGGACTCAGATCATCCCCCTCCTTCGCCACCATGGAGGCCTCCGGTCCGCCGAAAGGGTCATAAGAAGCAGGGGAAACGGACTTCCAAGACGCCCTTTGCGACTTTGGCTTCTTCTGGTTCTGCTATTCAAGAGGGTGGCAAACGCTTTTCTTCCCCTGATTGCTCGCTGAACGAGGATTTTCCCATCAGTGCTGGTGCGGGGTTGGCAGATTCGAGCGCCAAAGGAAAATCATGCTCGTCAGGGTCCTGCCCAGAAAAGGAGGCAGGCCAGCCGGTCCCGAATGCTGACGGGAAGATGCCGCTCCTTGATGATGACGGGGTTTATCACCATGGCATTTATTGGCCTGATGAGGATTAGCCGTTTTGCATTGTACCCGCCTATTGGCGTTATATGAATAAAATGATGCTTTCTACTTTCCTTTTTCTTTTTTTTTCTTTTTTTTTTTGTCGTTACTTCCGTTAGCCTGCTGGTTCTTGGTGATAGCTAACGTAAGCGATTGGCCTTTCTGAGGCAATTGCTTCGTGGTTACTCTGACCGGGTCAATACTGTCTCGCCCATTTGGGGAGTCTCGACGAATAACTTCTCTTTTTCAAATTTCTTTAATGTGCTTCCACGTGGCCAACTTCTTTTACACGCGTCTTCGCCCGATTGGTGACTCAATCAATGCGGTGACATTTTTATCCTTTAAGAAGGGCCATTCTCCAATTTCTCAAAACTTTTACCCTCACTTCAAATTTTCCGTTTTGTCTTCCTTCGTCTTCTTCTCCGAATACCTTTTCGGCCGCTTGTCACTGTCCGTCGATTTCTCTGCGATTCTTCTCCTTTAAGGTATCAATTCGTCCCTTCTCAGATTTCATTTTTTGTTGGTTTGCTATGGCTAGGAATAGACCTCCCTAGATTATCTCTAGGCCCATGGATCCCGAGGTCGCCCAATCACCGAGTATTTTTACCTGCGATGTGGTTCTGAAAGCCGAATTGGAGGAACATGGTATTACCTTTCCTCCTGGGCATGAGCCTTCTATTCCCGAAAGTGATATGCGGCTTCATAATCCAGGGTGGGGCCACAGTAGGCTTCTTTATTTTAAAATGTTCCTTTATGGTTTCTGCTTTCCCGTTCATGAGTCGATACTAACTCTGCTGCGGGAGTATAGCCTTAATCCTGCCCAGATAACTCCTTCCTCTTGGTGTGCGGTTTATGCTTTTCTTCGCGCTTGCGAGCTGAAGAACATTTTTACCCCATCTATCAATTTGTTTCGCAAATTCTTTAGCATGATTTGCTACAATTGTTTAATCGAGATTACTCCCCGGTGGGATGATGCGCTTGTGCAGTCGTTTTGGCAACGTTTTCACGGCTTCAAGAAGGGTGTAGCTGATTGGAAGAGCAACTTCTTTGTTCTGGAGCTACTGTTACGTTTGTGGCGTATCAATTTCAATCAGGAACTGATAGGTCCCGTTTGGACAAATCCTGCCATTTTGTCCAGAACTGAGTTGGACCAAGCTAACGCTTTGTTAGACGAGAATACTCACTATCGTATTCGTGCCTTTGCTCTGTTCAAGCCTCTGGAAGAGTGCGTTATGGGTGAGCCTATTTCTTTCCATATTTTCTTTACTTTGGTCCTTGCATGCTTTGTTTGCTATAAGAAGCTAACGGTTGATTCCCAGGTGACGCTGGTACTCCTCTGAACGTAATACCGCTTTAAACTTTACCGGCCTCGCCTTCGGCAGAGGGCTCAAGTCGGGGTGGCGTTCCTCCTTCGAGGAAGAGAACTAAAACGGTTGCCCGGGGAGGGCGAAGGCCCGTTAGCTCTGTGCGAACTTTTCGCTTTGTGGAAAATTAGCTACCGGAGCGTCGCATGGGGATGGACTCCAGGCCTGTCGCAACGACGGTAATTACTAGCGATGATGAGGATGCAGATGCCAAGTCAGACCTTTGCCACGCTTCTTCCCTTGCTGCTTCCCAGCGTCGGAAAAAACTTCAAGTGGCCACTAGTGGACAAGCTACCGGGACATCTCCTGTGGATGTGGCAACTGTTTCTACGCCTGCTGTTTTGTCTGAGGCGGGCGCCTCTCAGCCAACGGGAGCCGCTGAGGCATTGGAAAAAACTTGTTCTTCTGAGGGAGAGGGCCTACCGATGGAATGTCCTCCTCCCATGGTTGACGCTCCCGATTCTCCGATTGCTCATTGTATTCCTGACGTAGTGGTCACGCCTCCTGTGGCGGATTCGACTACTGAGCTACCGCCTAAGGTTACTCCGCAGATGTTTTTTTACTCTTTTCAAGAGTATTTTTCCTCAGGGCTCTTCTCCGCCTCCCTCAATCAATCTTGGTCCTGACGGGGTCCCGGCCTACTGTATGAATCTTGCAGGGTTTTGCTTTGATGCCCTTCGCACTGTCGGGGTTCCCCAACCTTTTTCTCGAGATGAGTTTACTGCGCCCTTGATAGGGGAGATGCTGAGTTCCAAAAAGGAGAAAGAGGAATTTCTTCAACTCCCTCCCTCGGCACGCTTTCGCCATGTTCTGAATGATTCTCTGGACTTCTTCCGCCATCTGAATTATCAATTTGAAATTCACGATCGCGAGTCACGTAATTTTTCCAGTGCATTGTGTGTTTCAAGGGTGCAGCTTGAGAAGGCAGTGGAGCACTCTAGGTTGCTGACGCGTCTTTGTGAATCGTCCCAAACGGAATTGGACAGAGAAAAATCTATCGGGAAAGCCAAGATAGAAGTTCTGGAGGCGGAATTGGACAGAGAAAAATCTATCGGGAAAGCCAAGATAGAAGTTCTGGAGGCGGAATTGGCGCTAGAAAAGAAGAAAAATCTCTTTCTCCGCGAAGAGGTACTTGCTCGAGATGAGGGGTCTGCTAGGGCGTCATTAAAGGAAGAGTTATGGAGGAAGAAGGTTCTGGAGGCCTTCATTTCTGGATTTGCGTCCCGTTTCAAAGGTAACCCTTCGGATCCGGCCCAGGTAGCTGATTACATATCTATCGTGATGGGTGAGATTAGCAAAGGTGACAGCGGTTCTTCTGGCCCTTCGGGGGAGAAAGTCTAACGCTAGCGATGGTGCCTGGGCCTTTCCTTGTTTTTCTTGTTGTTGTCTCTTATTTTGTTATTTCTTGAAAATCATTCGAACATTGTTTCTCTTGTAATAATGGTGACGCTTTGTATCCTTTGTCGCACTGTATGATATTACCGTTTATTCCTTCTTTATCTTCTTTGTACCATCGCGCCGTTTGGCGAGGCCAGCGCTGCTTTTTATGTTTTTTAATCAATCCCTCTGTCCCTCATTTAATGCGACTTGAAGGGTAATGATGAAAGAAGACACGTGTCCTTCCTCAGAGGGGCGTTTGGAGCAAGCGTCTCCTAGGGAGTTGCGAATGCAGAGGCGTTTCGTCCTTATTTCAAATTTGCACCTTCTGGCGCGTGCCTTACTTTATGACGCGCTGCTTCGCCACGTGTCTGCTGCTGACTGGTCGCCCTTTCAGGGTTATATCTATTGTTTCTTCTACCCCTTTTTCTTTTTCCATCTTTCCCTTATACGCTATTGTGTCTTTGGATAAATACTTTGCGCCACTCTCTCTTTCTGGTTCAAGACTCCTCGCATTCTCTTTCATGAAGGTACAAGGTACACATCCTTTTTCTTTTCTCTTTGTTTCTTCCTTGTTGGCCATGGCTAGAACTAAGAAATCCTCTAAAGAAGGAGATCCTCAAAGGTCCTCCGGGGAAGAAGTAATTGATACCACTCCCACTTCTTTGTACACGCTGCCCTTAATTAACCGTAGACTTGCTGGGTTTTCTGCACGATTTCCCAAGGAATATCCCGTGCATCCTGCTTCTGAGTCGCTTCGACTGAACAACATTTTGCCCGAAAATAGTAGAATGCTGTATGCTAAGCTCTTCGATCATGGGTTTCTTCTCCCTCTTGACCCGCTTGTAAAATTATTGTTGGCTAATTCTGATTTGGCTCCGGCTCAGTTGAGTCCTAACGCGATTTGCGTTGTTAGTGCTTTTGCCGCACTGTGCCGTTTCAAGGAATAGAATCTCCCACCTTAGCGTTGCTTCATGTCATTTTCCAATTGTATTCCCGTAAAGGGGTGATATCGATATCGCCTCGCTATGAAGACGGTTCTTTGAAGCCCTTTACTTGGAAACTAATGGGCATTGAGTCTTCCATTCCTCACTGGAAAGAGGAATTTTTTATTGTTGATCTGCCTGAGCCGTTGTGGAGGGCTGGCTTCAACGAAACAATTAAAGATGGGACTTGGGGTCATCGGAAACCCTTTTCCGACCCGGAGGATGGCTGGTTGAAGACGCTGCTTCAATTTGATTTTAGCGTTGATGCCCGAAAAGTGGCCAACGGGTTGCCCGTGGAACAGTGCAAGAAGGGTGAGCGTTTGACCTTTTTCTTTTGCGTTGTCAAGAAGTACTAACGCTAACGTTTTGTGATTGTGCAGTGCCTCCGCCTGGTTGGGAGCCCGAGTATTTCCGAAGGAGGAGGAAACAGGAGGCGAAAAAGAAAGCTGCCGCTGAAGCTAGAGCTGCTGCTGCTGCTGCTAACGCCGAGGAAGGGGAGGCCACTGCTACCGCTAACGTTACGGGCCCTCAGGTTGTAAGACAGAAATGGCCTAGGAAAGCACGTGCTGCCCCATCCGTTTCGTCCCAGACCGCTGTCTCTTTAGAGGCTACGGTTGATCTGATTCCTGTTGGGATTCCTCTTGTGTCCTCCACCACTCAGGTGAGCATTTTTCTTATTTTTAAAACTTTTGTCTTTCTTTTTGCATGGTTTCCTTATCACGTTATGCGTTCTTTAGGAAGTCGTTGCTGCTTCTGTCCCCTCTACCTCCCCGGGAGATATGGGTATCGCCGATGTCCTTCGCGAGCGTCAGAAGAAGGCTCGCTATGATCTCCCGAATAGCCCTTCTTCCTCGGCCGCTAACCATAGTTCGAGTGCCCTTGGGGGCGAGGGTGCGTCTGCTAATCAATCGGAACCTGTTGATTTTGGCGGTCAACCCCATGTGCCTCCTGGTTCTCCGATCCATTCTGCGCATACCTCAACGGGCTATGATTCTGATGCCCTTAATCCTGAGGTGCCCGGAGGTAATGAGGTCTCAATACCTAACGTGGAGGGCTCCACTAGCCGGCCAGCTTCTCCTGGTGCATTGTTCTTTGTTCCGATGCCCCCCATCCAACTATTGCGAGGGGTGGTCCCGCCCCTGCCTTAATGGCTGGTGTCTCTCCCTACGAGCCTCCTCTCCTACCGACTCATCACGTTAGCTTACGCTCCTTTAGGGACAGTATTCTGCAGTTTCCTGCAGATGCTGATCATGAGACCGTGATTTCCTCTACCGCTTATCTGGTGGCAGAGATTCTGTCTCTTCCAAGAGAGAGGGATGCCTTTGTGGCTCGGGGCGAGCAGGGGCGCATCAATTTCCTTCGCTCTCAGGCGTTTTCTATGCTTTGCCATCTTCACTATATGGATGAGGAGAATGCCAGAGCTGCAGCTAACGGGCAAGGAGAGATAAACAGGCTGCTGGAAGAGCGACAACGTCTTGAAAATGCCCTTGCTGCTGCCAACGAAGGTATGGAGACTGCTCGGGGAGATGCTATCGCGGTTAAACAAGAGTTGGAGGCCGCTAAGTTGGCTTTGGAGGAGGAGAAGCGACAACGCGCTGATCTGGCCATACGCCTCTCTCAGGAGGAGAATAGCCTGCGTCTGGAGAGACAGAGGAACGCTGAGCTATCTGCCGATTCCTCCCTTAACACTGAGAAGAACCGTTGGTACTTAGAGCAGGGTGGGGGAATCATGTCAGAAGTCGTGATGCATCATTATGGAGTTGAGGAGCTCCGTATTGAAGATCTCTCTGCGTATTTTGACAAGAGAGCCTCATCCATTACTGATAGCGGTTTCTACCAGTGGAAGGCTGCTCAGCAAGGAGGGGTCAACGCGCCGCCCAATCTTTAGACTTTTTGTTGTTTAGATGTTTTACATTTTTGTGGCTGACGGGCCCGTCTATATTTTGTACTTTAAACGATGTCGGCCTTGACTTGGCTAATCCACTCTTTTTGGATAGAAGTTCTTTATCTGCTTTTCTTCATAATGTCGTTTAATCACTTGTCCGTCTGGGACGTTTGGCGTTGGGTTTCCATAGAGGCATAGTTTCGCGTTGTATCCCGTTAGCTTTTCATCAGCTGCATTCAAGTAGCATGTCCATTATATCATCCGATAGCCTTTCTGAGAGTAAATCAGCGTTGCTTCCGCATCTGCTGCACTCATATTCCTGCCGTCCCTCGTTGTCAGAGGGGGCTTTACGTCTGTTTCAACGTTGTTGTTGCAGTATGGTCACCTCTCCGTCATCGTTTCACCGGGTATCAACCGCGCGACTACTAGTTAGGATTTCTTTTGTTTCTTTTCGCCACAGATAGGCTCCGTCATCGTTTCCAGATGGTATGCTCCTTTTCCCACAATGCGGGTGACACGATACGGTCCATCCCAGTTTGGACTGAGTTTTCCCATACGCTGTCCTGCTGCCCGTCTGTCTCTGAGCACTAAATCTCCGGTTTTGAGCAATCGCTCCCTCACTTGCCGGTTGTGATATTGTGCCATTTTCCTTTTGTAGTGCAGGGTTTTCAGGAGGGTTTCCTCATGTGTTTCTGGTAGAGTATCGAGGTTAGCTCGTAACCTTTCTTCATTGTTTTCTTCTTTGAAGTGAGCCACCCGGAGGCTCATCATGCCAATCTCGACTGGTCTGACAGCTTCGGTTCCGAATGCTAACGCGAACGGGGTCTCTCCCGTGCTGGCCTTGACAGTCATGCGGTAGGCCCATAGTACATATGGCAATTCGTCTGGCCATTTCTTCTTGGACCCTTCCAAGTTTCTTTTGATGCCACTAAGGATGCTGCGGTTAGTTACTTCCGCCTAGCCGTTGGTTTGGGGATGTGCCACAGAGGAGAATCTTTGCTCTATCTGGAACTCTGCACATTGATCCCTGAAGAACTGGCTTGTAAATTGTGTCCCGTTGTCGCTAACTAGCACGCGTGGTACTCCAAATCGCATGATGACTTGGTGTTTGAAGAAACGCCAAATTTTTTCGGCGGTGATGGTAGCTAACGCCTCAGCTTCGGCCCACTTTGTGAAGTAGTCTACTGCTATGACCACGAATTTTAACTGAGATCTAGCCTTTGGAAACGGGCCCAAGATGTCAATTCCCCATTTTGCAAACGGGCACGGTCCGACTATTTCTGAAATTGGCACAGCAGGTTTTCGAGGAATCTTAGCATATTCCTGGCATTTCTGACAGGTTCTCACGAAGTTATGACAATCTCGTCGAATGGTGGGCCAGTAAAATCCCGACCGAAAGACTTGGGCTGCCAGAGTACCGCTAGCAATGTGCATGCCACATATCCCTTCGTGAATTTCACGTAACACATGTAAGCCTTCTTGCTCCGTTATGCATTTAGCGGCCGGATGGGAGAAACATCTTCGTATTAACTCTCCGTTATAATATGTGCATCGTGCTGCCCGTTTTAGGACTTTCTTTTTCTCTGTCTGGTCTCCCGGTAGTTTATCATGTTTCAGATATTCTATCATTGGGATCCTCCAATCATTTTCCATTTCTTCCACACAGAGCGATGCCTGCTCTTCCATGAAAGAAGGTGTAGGCAGTTCTCCATAGCGCACGTCACTGGGTATTGAGGCTTCTCGATTGGCTGCCATCTTGGCAAGGCTATCGGCCTCTTCATTGTTTTCTCTAGGAATGTGCTCAAAGGTGACCAGGGTGCCTTTTTCCTGTATCTTTGACAACTCATGCTTTACTTTGGCTAAGTATTGGGCCATGATGGGTTCTCTGGCTTGGTAGTTCCCCAGAACCTGATCCATTATTAGCTTGGAATCTCCTCGGATCTTTAAACGTGTTCTGTCTTCCTTCTCCCCACCGGGAGTGGCTCCGATAGAGAAACTGTTTCCAATTCTGAGTCCTGCCAGCAGCGCTTCGTATTCAGCCGCATTGTTGGACAATGGCTGCAGGATTCTGATGGCGTATCGCATCTCCAGGCCGTTTGGTCCAACTAAGAAAACTCCTGCGCCAGCTAATTCTTGATTTTTTGCTCCATCTACGTGGATGACCCACGTATCTGTATATGTCTCCGGAGACGGTAGGCATGGACTTTCTGCTTCTTCCTCCAACAGATCTGTCTTTGTGTCCTTTATGAATGTGCACTCAGCTATAAAGTCAGCTAACGCTTGGGCCTTAACGGCTGGTCTAGCTTTGTATTGCAGCCCGTATTGTTCGAGCTCGATAGCCCAAATTAGCATTCTTCCGGAAGATTCAGGTTTTCTGAAGATTCTTCTCAACGGTTGATCCATGAGTACAATGACGGGGTGGGCTTGGAAGTATCGATCCATCTTTCTCGTGGCTTGCACTAGAGCGAGTGCTATCTTCTCGATAGGAGCGTATCGCAGTTCGGCATCTTTCAATATGTGACTCACGAAGAATACAGGACGATGCACGTGCCCTTCACTTCGCACAAGGACGGCGCTGACTACCTCATCAGCTATTCCCAAATATAGATATAGTTCGTCGCCGGGCTCAGGCCTCGTCAGCACTAAATCTGATGATAGGTAAGCTTTTAGTCCTGCAAACGCTTTCTCACATTCCTCTGTCCATCCGAAAGGAGCCTTGTTGCGGATGACTTTGAAGAAAGGCAAACATCTCTCGCCTTGCTTAGATATGAATCGCCCCAACGCAATGATGCGCCCGGTTAACTTCTGTATCTCTTTGACAGTTCGCGGGGATATCATATCCTGGATGGCTTTTATCTTTGACGGGTTGGGTTGGATGCCCTTCTGGCTGACCACATAGCCCAAGAATTTTCCCGTTTGGAATGCAAACATGCACTTCCGCGGGTTTAACTTCATCTTGTGCTTTCTCATCACATTGAAAACTTCTTCCAAGTCAGTGAGGTGTTCTCTGAAACTCCGACTTTTGATCAAGATGTCGTCTACATAGGCCTCTACATTTCTCCCGATTTGATTTTCAAAAACTTTGTTTGCCATACGCTGAAATGTTGCACCGGCATTCTTTAGCCCAAACGGCATTGCAGTATAGCAGTGTGTAGCCCTAGGAGTGATGAAGGCAGTTTTTTCTTCGTCCTCTACGGCCATAGGGATTTGGTGATATCCGGAATTCGCATCTAGGGAGCTTAGATAAGCATACCCAGCGGTTTGATCGACTAACTGATCTATTCGCGGAAGGGGATAGCAGTCCTTGGGACAGGCATTGTTTAGATCAGTAAAGTCGATGCACATGCGCCAGTCCCCGTTAGGCTTTGGGACTAACACAGGATTAGCTAGCCAGGTCGGGTACTGGACTTCTCGAATGAACCCCGCCTCTGTGAGCTTTAGCAACTCCTTTTCGATGGCTGCTATCTTTTCCGATGAAAAAGCAAGTCGCCTTTGTTGAACAGGCTTGGCGTTAGGACTAACGTTCAGCCGGTGTTCTGCGACCTCCCGAGAGATTCTGGGCATGTCTGCTGGTTTCCACGCAAACTCTCCCTTGCATTTCCTCAACAACCGGATTAATTGCGCGTTCTCTTCAAAGCTTAATTTCTCACTGGCTAAGAGATTCGTTTCACTATCCTTACCGATAGGGATTGATACCATCTGATCTAGCGGCTGAGTGCGCTTTTCTTCTTTATCATCGAAAGGGTCGTCTGCCACGCAAATGTAGCGGTCACAACTCCTTTGAGTCATAAGTAAGTAGCATTCGGCTGCCAACTTTTGGTCCCCTTTGATTGAGACCACGCCTTCCCATGAGGGATATTTCATCCGCAGGTGTTTTTGAGATATGGCCACTCCAAAACGATTAAGGAATGGTCGCCCCAAAATGGCATTATACGGTAACGTTACGTCTACGACCAGAAATAGTAGCTCTTCGGAGCATTTGGATGTGTCTTCTCGGAAGTACACCGGCAGGGATGTTATTTCGGCTACCGGAATCGGTACTCCATCAATCCCAATTATTGGCCTCGTGCAGGACGATAGCTCACCGTCAAGTCATTTCATCAAGTTGTACGCTTCCAATGAAAATAGATTCACTGCGCTCCCGTTATCGATAAGGGTCCTTCTTACCCTATGACTTCCAATGACGGGCGTTACAACCATCGCGTCATTATGTGGGAAGACGATGCCTTTTTCATCCTCCTCTGAGAAAGACAATATCATTCTGTCTAAGGCACTTATCGCCTCGATTTTCATTTGCGCGCTCTCCCGTTTGCGCTTTTCTCCAGGGTTGGGCGTTTGTGGCATAATTTCCTCGCAATAGGGTGCTCCCCCTGCAATGATATTTATCATGGGCATTTGGTCGCTATCGATAGCGAGCGCTTCTCTATTTGGCCCGAGGGGAACTGCGTTAGCCCCTGTAGCGTGCGAGGGCGCTTGCCTCTGCTCAGTTGTATTTCTAGTTGGGTTATTTCTGGCTTCCTCCCTTGCCTTTGTGGCAAATTCCCCAAGGTAGCCCTCTTCGACCAATCGCTCTATAGCCGATTTTAACTCTCTGCATACATCTGTTGAGTGTCCCTTGACCTTATGGAATTTGCAGTATGCATTTTCTCTTCCTCCCATGATTACTCCTAGTTTCACGGGAGCTGGGTAACGGATAGGTAAATTTCTCTATTGGACTATTGCTAAGATCTCCGCCCTTGGGAGTATGAGAGATGGGAGGTCAGGATCGTATATCCGGCCCTTTGGCGGGTCCTTTTGCTTCCGAGTGGGGGACCCTCCAGGTCTTCCTTTTGAGAAATTGCCTCTCTGCCGGTTAGAGGTCTTAGTATTATGTTCTTTCCGCTGCCCGGGATCCTCGGTGGGTTTAGCGTCAGGGGCATTGCTGTTCAAGACGTTAGGGGCCACATATGGGTCCGCCGGCATGCCTCGGATCCATTCTCTATTTTCTTCCTCTTCCATTCTCGCATAGTTATGCGCTTTCAACCTCAATGTATCCAGGGTCGTTGGGGGTCCACCGTTAGCGTATCTTTCAGTTTACTATATCGACAATTGCATTTCAGGGCCTCAATCGCAAAATCGATAGTGACCCCTAGCGTTAGGGACATTTTGAGATCAAATCGACCTAAGAAATCGTTCAACGATTCTTGTGGTTTTCGATGGATATCGATGGATATCGAACAGCGCAGCTGCTAACTTTCTGATAAGAATAGCCGTGCTAAACCGACTTTTGAATTTTTCTTCCAACTGAGAAAAATTATCGATAGACCCGTCGGGGAGCCCCTCGAACCATAGACGTGCCACTCCTGACAGCGTCATTACGAAAATTTGACACAATGCTGCGTCACTGCGCGTTTGGAATTGCACGAAATCCTTCACCTTATTGAGGTGAGAAATGGGATCTTTTGTGCCATCATATGATTCTGCTGGGAGTTTCACATGCCGATGGACTCTGTGGTGCCTGACACGGTAGCTGAACGGATGACCCACGTTAGCATCGGGGATCCTACGAGGCTGACGCTGATGTGGAATTTCAGCGTCGTATCTGGGATTTTAAGGATCATATTCCTGATGTCTCCTAGGAGAACGACTACGGCTCCTTGGAGTTCGAGCTCGTCGACTTCTGCTGCTAGATCTCTCACTGTATCTAGGAGATGGATCTCTCACTATATCTCCCCGTCGATCATCCTAGGGCTCTCTATACTCGTCACGCTGGCGGACTACTTCGGGGATAGAGATTCCTCCCCTGTATTGTCCAGAATGGTTGGCAGGTCCACGCGTGAATGGTGGGACGTTTATGGGGGCCAAGGGGAAAGGTAAGGAGGACGGGAGTGCCCTAGACTGTTGGGGCGATAAGGGTCGTTCGGTGACAATGGACGGGGTGAAAATTACTTGGGAGGACACACCAGGTCTTGAGGCATGAGGAGTAAATCCAGCAGCCATCTCTGTCAGTTGATCCAGTTGAGCTTGGAGAGCTGCTATTGAATTCACGAAAGGGTTGTCCGCTTCTCCTATCATAGATCTTCCCGCTTCGGGGGTAGGATGGCTGGTTCCTGCTATATGGGAGAAGGGAGAGCAAATCTGGAATGTAACCTCTTCTGAACTTGACCCGCGAGGAAGATCTAACTCTCCTGCAGTGATGTCCTACCCTGGGGTGGGGGCATCAGAGGTAGCGAAGGGAAACAAGCGTCTGCGGGTGTTGTATGGGATGTTGGAAGTTCGGGACAGCGCCGGATCTGACTCTGAGGCCATAATCCTTCTAGCTTCGGGGAGGAGGAGCTTGGTTATTAAGGATGCTCACTTAATAGAACCAAAGCTCTCAATGAAAGCACCAATTTGATAATAATTTGTCTTCTGCCGAAGGATGTATGGCGGAGCAGCTCTTCTCAGATCAGTGTGCGCGACGGTCCACAGTACCTGCAATGCGCCGGAGGGGGTCTCCGGCGGAAACACTCCGATGCTTAAGTTAGTAGGTGTACTGAAATTGGCAGAGTTTTGGCTAGTCAAGTCCGCTTACCTGCCTCCTTTGTGGGGGAGGTATTTATAGAAGAAAGGGGGCGTTCCCGCCCGAGTAAACGGGTACGGAGCTATCGCTCGCGTTAGGGTCTGTGATTCGCCCTTATCGTGATACGCTACCTCGGCGGTAGGTGTTTAGGTAGATATTGCCGCGGTAGGATAATGGCCGGAGCGTTAATCCTGACGCGTGGTTTCCTCTAGGGGTGAGATAACTCCTTGAGCCAAGCAGGAGGTCCGTGAGAGGAGCCGGTAAGGCCCCGTTAGCCTCTGTAGCGTTAGCCTTTGGGGAAGGTAGCAATCTTGTCCCTACCGTGGTGGTGCGAAACAGTAGCTATGCCTCTTCCCACCGGGTGATAGACGAAAATACCCTTTCTTTTAGGTGGATTGTTAGCAGCGAGTGGAAGAAACGCATTTCTTGATAAGACAAATCATCTCTGACGCATGAAAACCAGCTGACTTGGCAAGATCAAAGAAGAAGCGGTAGCCCTTGGTAAACACCCGGGCTCATTTTCGGTTGGGCTTGTGATAACAATACCCCTAACAATAAGGGCATTCTCGTCTTATATCCCGTGGAGGGAGGAAAAAGCTACTGCTACCGCCCTGGCAGCCTTGGGGCTATCGGGTCTGGGATGGTCGACATCAACGAGGGGGTCCCACACATCGCTTTACAATGACAATGGGCATTATCCCATCCCAGGCCAATCCGATATCTTGCGAAGGGCGTGAGCGTTGCCTTACCTAGGTGAACACCTACCCCTATACATATATCTATCGCAACGGCAGTACATCTCATCAAATGAGAACTCCCACCCCCCTGACGGGCGCGTTGGCACCTTGTGACCAAGATCACTCAGAAATGCTCCATTTTTGCCTATAAATACCTCCGCCACAAAGGAGGGAGGTAAGCCTAATATTGCTAGCCAAAGCTCTGCTATTTCACACAATCACTACTAACTTAAGCATCGGAGTGTTTACGCCGGAGACCCCCTCCGGCGCTGTGCAGGTACACCGGACGTCGTGGACAGTTGACCTCAAGGCTCATAATCCTCTACAATCCTACAGCAAACAGATCGAATCTTATCAACAAGTTGAAAGAGACCGGATCTAGTCCTCGCGCACGGATGGTTCCCAAAACCTAGTCGGATGGATGATGGATAATTTAGAGGGAAAATGGAGTATTGATGCAGCGGAAATAATGAAGGAAGTTTAGAGGTGGATTAATGGAAACTGTCGCGCCTCGAAAATTTAAAAAAATTCGCGAGTGTGCAACGAAATTTTAGACCTTCAGATGCTCGGCGTAAAAGGACGTCTCGCAGCATGCAATGAAGTCGCCACCCTAATTTGGTTGTTAGGCTTAGGGAACCCTAATCGTCATGGCATAGGAAATATAATAAGTAAAAAACTAAAGGCACAAAAAAAGGGGTCTGGACCCCAGACAAAGGTTCGGGGTCGTATTATGGTCTCGGGAAGGTGTTAGGCACCCGAGACACATCCGAAAATGGTTACCGGTTGATGAGAGAGGTGTTTAAAAAGGTGTTTGAGAAATGCGTTTTGAAAAAGGGGGCCCTCAGAGGAATCGTCACTTTAGTCTTTTTTATGATCGTGATGGGACTGAATTTTCCGTAAGACTGAATGAGCGCCCTCTTTTTTCATCATCGGGCCATGCATGATTAGATTACTTACTACGTGATCCTAACATGGCTAGCTAACAGAGTACAGATTTAAATGATTGATTTTAAAGTGGAAAACTGATGTGGGATTGAAAATTCCCATGTACATGCAGTCAATGTAAGCGAGAATTTGAAATCAGATGAACATAGTATTTTAAGCACGTCTTTATTCACGTTGTTCATGTGGGTTGATTTTAATTCTAGCAGTTCTATATATCATGCATACAGTTGATATTTGCAGAAAGCATCGAATAAATAAAAAGGACTTGTGAGGCGTACTTTCGAGCGAAGCTTGAAATTAACCTACAAAACGAGAGTGTTAGTGATAGCTTGAGAGATAACTGAGCAATGAAAATTTTAAATGACAAGTGATTGCACACGTAAAATGATGGATTGTACGCATACGAGAATTAAATGCTGAGCTTGATGAGTGCATGAAAATAAATGACGACAATTGATTGCATGCGAGAAATGATGAATTTTACGCATACAAAAATGAAATGCTGTTTTGATTGCATGCGAAAAATGATTGATTTTAAGCACATGAGAATTTAAATGCTGTGTTGATTGCATGCGAAAAATGATTGATTTTACGCATACGAGAATTTAAATGCTAGGTTGATTGCATGCGAAAAATGATTGATTTTACGCATACGAGAATTTAAATGCTGGGTTGATTGTATGCGAAAAATGATGGACTTTACGCATACGAAAATGAAATGCTGTTTTGATTTGCATGCGAAAAATGATGGATTTTACGCATACGAGAATTTAAGTGCTAGGTTAATTGCATGCGAAAAATGATTGATTTTACACATACGAGAATTTAAATGCTGGGTTGATTGCATGCGATAAATGATGGATTTTACGCATACGAAAATGAAATGTTGTTTTGATAAGTGCAGAAAAATTAAATGCTATTGGCGATTTACAGGGAAGAAAAAAAGTTTAATGATTTACAGAAAATAAAACAGGTTGATAATGCAGGGAATAAACAGTTGGATATTTGCGGAAAATAAACAGTTGATATTGCGACCGACCATGTAGGCGGTATTGAATTTAAATTGCTGAAAGTAAATTGCTGAAATTTAAAGTGCGGGAAAGTAAAGTGCGGAAAAGTAAACAGTTGATAATTTGCGGAAGGATTTCCAGCAGTTTTGCGAAAAATTAAAGCAGTTGATATTGCAGAAAATAAACAGTTGATATTGCGACCGACCATGTAGGCGGTATTGAATTTAAATTGCTGAAAGTAAATTGCTGAAATTTAAAGTGCGGAAAAGTAAAGTGCGGAAAAGTAAACAGTTGATAATTTGCGGAAGGATTTCCAGCAGTGTGCGAAAAATTAAAGCAGTTGAATGTTTACGAAAATTAAAATGCGACCGACCATGTAGGCGGTATTGAATTTAAATTGCTGAAAGTAAATTGCTGGAATTTAAAGTGCGGAAAATTAAACAGTTGATAAGTGCGACCGACCATGTAGGCGGTATTGAATTTAAATTGCCGAAAGTAAATTGCGGAAAATTAAACAGTTGATAAGTGCGACCGACCATGTAGGCGGTATTGAATTTAAATTGCCGAAAGTAAATTGCAGAAAATTTAAGTGCGGAAAATTAAACAGTTGATATTTACAGAAAATAAACAGTTGATATTACAGAAAATTAAAAGTGTTAGTATGACAAATAATCATACAAAGCATACGATTATTTTACGAAAAAACGTGATCCGAAGTTTTGAAAACAATTGAAAATGGGCTGGGCCCAATTGAAGAATGAAAAGAAGTGAAAAATGGGCCAGGAATAGTGCCTGGCCCATGAGAATTTAAAAGGGAATGGGCCAAGCCCATTCCCGCGTGAACAGTGCCGTTGGCCTGGCACTGTTCATTCGTCACCTTTCTTGGTCGCCGGCGTACTGCCGGCGGCAAAGCTCCGGCCACAAGTGGCCGATTTAAAAATCGTTCGTACCGAAATGTTCGTCTCTTCGACGACTTCCCGACTATACCAACCCCGATTTTTAGTTTTTCTCGTACAAAATTTAATTTCGAAAAAACGACAAAACTGTTAATTATCGAAAACTAATTAATTTGAACGATCTAACCAACGATTTTTAAAATTGAAGGAGTGTATTTAATCTACCTTATGCATATGAATTAATGACATAAAAGAAAACAATTAACTTGCTCAAACAAGAGCCAAACGAAATTAAACAAGAAAGTGGCTAAAAAAACCGAGAAATGCTAGAGAGAGAAACTCACTCTCAAACTTTGAACTTTGACGATCTTCGCTCAATATGAGCAACTGATCAGAGGGAGGGAAGAAAGCAAGGTTTCTTGCTGTTTTTTTGGTGCCCCGAATGCGTTGGAGGAGGGGGCTATTTATAGCCGAAGATCGCGTGAGGAGGAGGTGCGGGTGCTGCGCGTGGAGGCCGTGATGACGTCGCTGTGATGACGTCGGGTCTACGGCTGCGTGAGGTGGCGGAGCTAGGGTGATAGCGGTGATGATGGCGGAGGAACAGGAGGCTATGGACGCGACGGGAGCAGGTGGCTCGGGCGTGGGCTGCTTCGCTGCACTCCCTTGGCACTGTTCACGTGCATTATGCATGTTAATTCAGGGGCCATTGATCTGGTTGACTTTCCTTGGTTGACCAGATCAATGGCCATGATCAAATGGCCTTTTATCTGATTAAAATGGCCTCGAGCCGGTTCCCGCGACCAAACGTTCTGACTTTTCGAGCCGAAGGTACCGTCGCGTAGAGAAAAATACGACGGGTTTAACCGTCTATAGCGAAGGATGAAAATTCCTCGTTTAACGTGTTTATTTTCGCGTTCAAAAATGTGAAACGTTTGAACGGAAAAATAATAATATTACGCCGAAAATTACGCGAATCGTTGTAGACCGTTGCGACCAGAAAAAAATCTAGCAACTAGTTGATGGAAAACATTTTAAAGTCAAGCTATTGTCCGAGTGGACTTACTCGGGTCCAATAAAAGCTCGAATAAAAATAATAATAAAATAATAAAAATACTAAAAAATGTGCTAAAATATAAAAAATCCTAAAATTCGTGTGATGACCTAAAACGAAGAAAAAGTTAGCAAACGACTGCCTGATAATTAAAAATGTGATTTTTAAGGCTAAAAATATTAATGATAATAATAATGAAAATACATGCCGAAAAATTAAAAATGCGATTTCGAAAGCTGACGATGCTAAGGATGATGCTAAAATGCCACGAAACACCTAAAAATGCTAGCGATAGTAAATCAACTGAAAATGCCAGTAAATGAACTAAATAACAGAAATGCTAAAATTAAACAAAAAATGGTGTCAAAATTCGGGTATCAACAGTTGCCCCCTCTTTACTGTCTTATCGAAGTATTTGATAAGCAGTAAAGACAGTTGCCCCTATATCCGAATTTTGGCGACACAGCGGGTCTTACCTCAAACTTACAGTGATGATGTCGCTCTGGGAGGAGGTAGTTGCTTGATGTCGCTGTGGGAGGAGATAGGTTGTTGATCCTGCAAAGACGTAAACTTAGATCTGCTCGGGTATTGAGAGGCACATAAGTTGTAGGAAATGTAAATGACAACTACTCTACCAGGGACGGAAAGTAATTTTACGAAAATGTAAACGACAGCTCCACTCGGGGGATGATCACTTGACAGGTGACTGATGTTGCTTCGGAAGATAATGCGCGATTCGCAGAAGTATGAATGATTTGTCCTAATGATGTCACTCTAGGAGGAGGAAAATAATTATGCAGAAATGTAGAATTGTATGAATGATGTTGCTCTGGGAGGAGAAGAAATGCTAAGGTTTGAAAAAGGTAGAACTACGCTATGCTATCACTCTAGGAGGAAAAGAAATACTACGCTAGAAACTAAATGCTGTCACTCTGGGAGGAGGAGAAATGCTACGCTGAAAATTTAAACAAACGTCGATTCCCGTAGGAAAAGGCGCGAAATGCGGAAATTAAACTAAGGTCGCTCTGGGAGGAGAGGAATGCTAATGCTGAAAACTAAATGCTGTCGCTCTGGGAGGAGGAGATGCTAGGACTGAAAATTTAAACAAACGTCGATTCCCGTAGGAAAAGGCGCGAAATGCGGAAATTAAACTAAGGTCGCTCTGGGAGGAGATGAATGCTAAATGCTGTCGCTCTGGGAGGAGGAGAATGCTAAATGTTGTCGCTCTGGGAGGAGGAGATGCTAGGGCTGAAAATTTAAACAAACGTCGATTCCCGTAGGAAAAGGCGCGCAATGCGGAAATTAAACTAAGGTCGCTCTGGGAGGAGAAGAATGCTAGATGCTGTCGCTCTGGGAGGAGGAGAATGCTAAATGTTGTCGCTCTGGGAGGAGGAGATGCTATGGCTGAAAATTTAAACACACGTCGATTCCCGTAGGAAAAGGCGCGAAATGCGGAAATTAATCTAAGGTCGCTCTGGGAGGAGAAGAATGCTAAATGCTATCGCTCTGGGAGGAGGAGAATGCTAAATGCTGTCGCTCTGGGAGGAGGAGATGCTAGATGCTGTCGCTCTGGGAGGAGGAGATGCTAATGCTGAAGACTAAACTATGATGTCACTCTGGGAGGAGAAGATGCTAATGCTGAAGACTAAACTATGATGTCACTCTGGGAGGAGATAGAAAGCTATTGCCAGCGGCCTTGGTACGAACCTCGAATGCGTCTGCGTCCTGCTCAGGAGGTAACGACCCCAAGGACAAGACTTTCCCACGATTTGCAGCCGTAAGCAGTCCTCACCTGATATTAGTGTTTGCACTCACACTCTGAAACAAGGCTAAGTGTTTTACACTCATAAAGATGCAACTAACATGATACATAATTTATAATTCTCAATGTCAATCCGAGTGAATATACTTCGAACGAAGATGCACATGCATGGGCGTTCTAATAATCGATGGGACTTTTACGGAAAAGAATGAAAGAACATGAAATGTCCGGAAAGAAGTTTGTTTTGGAAAAGATTGCTTTGCTTGGGGGTTGGAAGGCTTTTGATGAGTGATATTTTCTTGATTGGCTCTAATGAGGGCGAGGTGTGCGAACTCTTTCACTTTTTGCCGGGGATGCTTGCTTGACCGAGTGCGTGAGCTATGGGACCCTTGCTGGGGGTGCTTTCCGTGTGGCCTGGGGCCCTTTTCTTGAGTCCTCATTGGGGAGTGTCGTCGCTGTTCTTTTTGCAACTCACTGCTTGAGTTGGCGTGGGCCCCTTTCTTCTCGGGTCTTTACTAGTGATGCTTGCTTTGAGGTTTCTTGAGTTGGCGTTGGACCTCTTTTGCTTGACTTTACTAGGGAAGGATGTTTTTAGATTTCTCGAGTTGGCCTTGGGCCTTTCTACTCGAGTTCACTGGGGAAAGTTTTCTTCGAGATTTTCTCGAATTGAGTTGTCCCCGGGCTGTGATTGCTTTGGCTCTTCGATTGTTTGTATTCGTCGAAGGTCTCTGAGCATTTTTCTTTTCTTTTCCCTTTTTCCCCTCTCTCCTTTTTCTTTTTTCCTCTCATTTTCCCTTCTTTTTTTTTTTTTTTTTTTTTAAATATATATCCCTCCCCTTTTTGATTTGATTTGAAAATGCAACAGAGCAGAGCAAGTACAACCTTTGTCTTGATCTCTTCCCCTTCTGTCTTGAGGCCTCGGCCTTCGTCGTTGCTGCTTCTTCGGTGATAGTCCTTAGCGATCTCCTGGTGACCTTTTCCGTCTCCTTCATCGTGAATTTGAACTTGGCGTGCTTTTACTTTCGGCTGGCAATTTTAGCTGAAACTGCTCTTTGGCTCCCGGGGTATGAGTGATATTGACGGTTTGGGGGGAGTGATGACATATATAGTGGAAAGAGGGAAGAAACGAAAAAAGTGGAGAAAATCGTAAAAGTCCCACTTCATTTTATAGCTATCCCATGTCTAATGGCGCATGTACCCTGGATATTATGCGAACTCAACTAGTATCTAGTCAGGCTCTTACACTCATGAAGGATAAGGCGCGATGGCTCAAAAATGCTTACCGGGGTTTGTTTGTGACTGCTTACGTCGGAGCAAACCGCGGATATAAGAGCAAACAAGTAATATCATGCATGGCACGTAATTTGGATAGATGCTGGAGTTAACAGAGGGATTAAATATTCCTAACCTATGCTGTGCATGAAAATGCTTATGAGAGTAGTATGCTTTTGTTTGAGCCGGGCTAAAGAGGGATTTTTGATTGATTTTTGATTTTTGATTGATTGATGATTTGATTGCCGGATGGTTTGATGGCCAGATGTTTGATTGCTAGATGTTTGATTGCTAGATGGTTTGATGGCCAGATGTTTGATTGCTAGATGGTTTGATGGCCAGATGTTTGATTGCTAGATGGTTTGATGGCCAGATGTTTGATTGCTGGATGTTTGATGGCCAGATGTTTGATTGCTAGATGTTTTGATTGCTAGACGTTTGATTGCTAGAATGTGGGGATGACTTATTTGCAACGTTCTAACGAGGACCTAAGGTTGCCCCCCAGTGGGCCAGACGACCGTACTCGACTCAAAGCTAACAAAGCGAGCAGGAATAAAAACGAATTTAAATAAAGGGAAAAGAAAGAGGGACTCCCCTGAACCGCGCAGCGGGGCTGCGCTGGCGTCTTCCACAAGCTCCCTGCGGATGACAGCGAGATGCTTCCCGTCCCTGTGAGATGCAGAGGGGAAAACGGAAAGAGAAATTAATTTGAAAACAAAAATGAGATAAGTTCAGGGATTCTCCCTTCCTTTAACTCGACTTTTCGAGGGTTCCCATGACGTGGTCCTAATCCTGGGACGCCTTGCTTTGATTGGTTTCTTTTTAGCTGTTTTGCGGGTACTGCCGATCCGAGCCGTAGCGAGGACGAGATCTGCATTCGGTTCAGTTGCTGGCCGGTCCTGCTGGACCTTCGCTGATTGGCTTCGTGGTTGCTCGGGGATAGAGGGGATAACCCTCTGTCCCCGTGATGTGCAGCGGGGCTGCAAGGGTGTATGCTTACCGTTCTTCTGCAGGCAACGAATTGGGGGCGACCTAGTTCCTGAAAAAGACAAGGCGAAGACAAATGAGGAGTAAATGCAAGGCAATGTTTAGCAAAAGTAGTGTGATTTGATGAGTGTTAAGCTCTCCCTTTTAGATGGGCTATCCGTGAGTCATCGCGGTGTGACTTGCATCGGATGGGCTTTGGGATTTTGGTCCAACGTTTAGTCCTTTGAGACCGATTATTTGCGATGCCGGCTGCGCCGGTAGCACTGTGAGGAAAAGAAATCTCGCTTTAGATGGTGATGGTTTGTCTTAAAATCTTTCCTGATTCGCTCTTGAAGGTGGCCTGCTACGGCAATTCAACAGCTCCTACGAGCGGAACTCTCTGGTTCTATCGTGATGACGAGCTGAGGCGTGAGACCTTACGTCCCTGCAAAACTGAAGAATGATTAGTGGCGTTAGTCTAAGTGACACGTCTTGCGTCCCGAGCTACTCGTGGGGATCCATCCATGCCATGCCTCCTTTTGTCATCTCACAATTTTAAGAAAAAACAGGGAACAACAAATTTTAAAACAAAGCCTCTCTTGAAAAAACTTATTTTATTCATTTCAGGACAAATGTTTGTGCTAGATTGTCATGATAAAACCCTATGTCCTTGGTCTGCCCGGACGCTCTGTCCACGATGCTTCAGGCGAAGTATCTCTTGACTGCATCGGCATTTACCGGTTTCGGGAGATCGTCTCCATCCATGTTGGTTAGCATTAGGGCACCCCCTGAGAATGCACTTTTACCAGGTACGGGCCCTCGTACCTTGGGGCCCACTTTCCTTTGCTGGCCTCCTGATGAGGGAGAATTTTCTTTAGCACTAAATTCCCAGCCTCGAATTTGCGAGGTCGCACTTTCTTGTTATAAGCGTTGACCATTCTTTGCTGATATAATTGCGCATGGCAGATAGCGGCCAAGCGCTTTTCGGGAAGGAGGTTCAGTTGTTCGTACCTCACTCTTGCCCAATCAGATTCTTCTACTTCAGATTCTGCCAGGATTCTGAGAGAAGGAATTTCTACCTCGAGGGGAATTACGGCGTCCATGCCGTAAACTAATGAGTAGGGAGTTGCCCCTGTGGACGTACGGGTTGCTATCCGATAAGCATGTAGTGCGAAGGGAAGCATGTCGTGCCAGTCTTTGTGAGTGATTACCATCTTTTGGATGATCCTCTTCAGGTTCTTGTTTGCTGCTTCGACTGCACCATTCATCTTTGGTCGATATGGTGACGAGTTTCGGTGCTTCACCTTCCAACGTTGGCAAAGATCGTCGATCATTCTTCCGTTGAGATTGGTGCCGTTGTCCGTGATGATCGTTTCTGGGACCCCATGACGGCAAATGATATTTCTCTCAATGAATCGCGTGGTGGTTTTCTGAGTAATGTTGGAGTAAGAGGTGGCCTCTACCCATTTGGTGAAATAGTCGATTGCTACGAGGATGAAGCGATGGCCATTAGAGGCTGTTGGATGAATTTGGCCGATGATGTCGATTCCCCACATTGCAAAAGGCCAAGGCGACGTCATGCTGAAGAGAGGGGCTGGAGGGACGTGGAGATGGTCCGTATAGATTTGACATTTGTGGCACTTCCGAAAATAGCTGATGCAATCTCGTTCGATGGTGAGCCAAAAATAACCTTGCCTAATTATCTGCCTGGCCATCATGTGTCCACTTGCGTGTGGAACAAACCCCTTCGTGGATCTCTGCTATGATTCTTTTTGCCTCGGTCATGGTGACACAGCAAAGCAAAGCTCCATCAGCTCTCCTTTTATATAGAACCTCGCCGTCGAGGTAGAAGTCTAGTGCTAAGCGTTGGAGGGTCTTTTTGCTAACCCGGCTTGCCCCCGGTGGGTACTCCCGGTTTCTGATGAACTGTACTAGGTCGTAGAACCATGGCTTGCCGTCAGGTTCCTCTTCCAAGGCGACACAACATGCCGGAGTTTCCTTTACTTCCACTCTCAATGGTTGGAGCATTACTCCGCATTCTAACTTAAACATTGAGGCCAACGTGGCTAATGCATCTGCGAAGCGGTTCTTTTCTCTGTCGACTCGGTCGAATTCAGTTTCCTCGAATTCCCGTGTGAGTTGGGTGAGTAGCCTTTGATAAGGGATGAGCTTGGAATCCCGTGTCTGCCATAGATCCTGGGCTTGATAGATGACGAGTGCTGAATCGCCGAAGATTCGGAGCTTCTTTACTTTTAAGTCGATGGCTGCTGTCAGACCACTGATGCATGCCTCATACTCGGCGACGTTATTGGTGCATGGGAAGTTCAATTTGCATGCTATGGGGAATTGGCGGCCATCTGGGGCTATGACCACGGCTCCCACTCCCTTGCCCGAGAGGTTCACCGCACCGTCGAAGAACATGGTCCACCAATCGTCTTCTCGGAGATTTTCTGTGACCTCATCTTCAATCATTATGATGTCCTCATCGGGGAAGTCGAAGCTCAACGACTCGTACTCGTCCGAGGCATGATCGGCCAAGTGATCGGTGAGGGCGCTTGCTTTAACCGCTTTCTGAGTCACATAGATGATCTCGTGCTCAGCTAATAAGACTTGCCATCTACAAATGCGACTTGACAGGTACGGCTTTTCGAAAATGTATTTCAAGGGGTCCATGCGAGAGATTAGCCAAGTCGTGTAATACAACATGTACTGCCGGAGCCTTCGGGCGCACCATGCTAGGGCGCAACAAGTTCGTTCCAACATAGAGTAACGCATCTCACATTCGTTGAATTTTTTGCTGAGGTAATAGATGGCTTGTTCACGCCTTCCGGACTCGTCGTGCTGTCCCAAAACGCAACCCATGGCGCTAGCCGTGACTGTCATGTACATGAGCAAGGGTCGTCCTGGCGTCGGGGGAACTAGTACCGGTGGGCTTTGCAGATATGTCTTGATTTTCTCGAAGGCTTTTTGGCAGTCTTCGTCCCATTCTGCATTTCCGTGTTTCCTTAGCATCTTGAACATCGGCTCGCAGGTAAGTGTTAACTGGCTGATAAAGCGAGCGATGTAGTTGATGCGTCCTAAAAAGCTTCGTACTTCCGTTTCGGTGCTGGGAGCGGGTAGCTCCTGAATGGCTTTTATCTTATCAGGATCCACTTCTATACCTTTGTTGCTGACGATGAATCCCAATAACTTCCCGGAAGTCACTCCGAAGGTACACTTAGCTGGGTTTAGCCGTAGCCGAAATTGCCTCAACCGTTCGAACACCTTCCTCAGGATGTCCACATGATCTTGCGTGCCGCGAGGCTTGGCTATCATGTCGTCGACATATATTTCTAATTCTTTATGCATCATGTCGTGGAAAAGGGTGACGGCAGCACGTTGGTACGTGGCTCCTGCATTTTTTAATCCGAAGGGCATCACTTTGTAGCAGAAGGTTCCCCAGGGCGTGATGAAGGTCGTCTTTTCACTGTCCTCGGGCGCCATCTTGATCTGATTGTACCCCGAGAATCCGTCCATGAAAGAGAACATGTCATTTCTGGCGGCACTATCTACCAAGATGTTGATATGGGGAAGAGGGAAGTCGTCTTTAGGGCTAGCTCGATTGAGATCCCGAAAGTCCACGCACATGCGAACCTTCCCATCTTTCTTAGGCACTGGCACTATGTTCGCGATCCATTCTGGGTACTCCGCAACTCTCAAAAAACCCGCGTCTAGTTGCTTGGTAACTTCTTCTTTGATTTTCAGAAGGATGTCTGGATGCATCCTCCGAAGTTTTTGCTTGACAGGCTTAAACTTAGGTTTTAACGGAATACGATGCTCAACTATCCCGGGATCAAGACCTGGCATGTCGGCGTATGACTATGCGAATACATCGGAGTAGTCCTTGAGGAGAGAAATCAACCTTTCTCTCTGAGTCGTATCCAGGGTAGTTCCGATCTTGACCAGTTTTTGACTCTCATTGCTTGCCCCCAAGTTTACTTCGTCCAATTCCTCCCGATGAGGGGTTATTTCCTTTTCTGAACTTTCTAGTAAACGGGTCAGTTCGTCGGAGACTTCGGCCTTGTCTTCGGTCGTAGCGATGATTTCTTCGCCAGTAAAGACATAGGTTTTACCAAGACAATCCGAACTAACACTCATCCTGAAATTAAAAGCGCGAAAAAAAGAGATGCGTAAAATGAAAATTTGCATATATATTGATTTTTAACAAAAGGGAACAGGAGTCCCTACAAAAATGTTTTCGTAAGAAAACGTGCCAAAAACATATCTATTTTTCAAAATGAGAAATTACGGAGAGACATCCGGAAGCATGGTGATGGTCCAGTTGCCCACAGACTCCCCTGACTTCTTAACGAAAATGACTGAACCAGGCGACGATCCTTCTTCTCCTAGAGTGCAGATACGGAGGTCTGATACCCTGATTGGATTTTCATTGATGGTTTCAGCGGCGAAGGGGAACGTGGTTCTGATATGGGGAATCGGCATTTTGCCCTCTGGCGCAGAACGTCCAAATAGCTTAGCCAGCTGCTTTTCTTTCTTTTCTTGGGCGATCCTGGTGAAATCGGCCTTGCTGGGTTGGTACCCTAACCCAAATCGATCTCCGAAGCTCTTTGGAGGCGCCCAGCCTTTCGATCCTTGTAACTCGGCCCCGAGCCGTTTTCCTAATTGGAAGCTTCCCTCTAGTGTTGACTTAGTGGTTGTTTCGGCTACCCCAGATTTTGAGACTTCGCAAACGGGGGATCCCTCCTCAATCCAACCCGCGTTGACGATTTCAAAGGCTTGGAAGGAACTCTCCAAGGTTTCGGCAGTTTCGATGTAAGGCACGGATGCATGCTTGGCCAAAATCAAGGCTTCTTCTGCCTTTATTGTGACGAGGGCATTGTCTTTGACGTATTTGAGGCACTGATGCAGGGAAGAGGGGACGGCTCCCGCTGAATGGATCCAAGGCCGTCCTAGAAGCATGCTATAGGCGGGTTGGATTTCCATGATCTGGAATGTCAAGATGAAAGGGTGGGGCCCGATGACCATATCCAACTCAATGTTCCCGATGATCTCTCGAGTGGTGCCATCGAAAGCCCTCGCCATCATTCCGCTAGGTTTTATGAGGGAGGAATCGACCGGCAGCTGTTCAAGGACATGCCTGGGCATGACATTAAGTGCGGACCCATTGTCGATTAGGGCCTTTGCTATGACGTGTCCCTTACATTCCACCGTGATGTATAGGGCCTTGTTGTGATCTCTTCCCGAGGGGTCGATCTCTTCTTCCGAGAAGGAAATGCTGCTTAAGGCTTGGATCCTTCCGACAAGGTTTTCCACCCCTTCTGTGGTGATATCCTTAGTCACGAAAGCTTGTTTCAAGACTTTTAAGAGAGCTTGGCGATGCGGCTCTGAAGTGAGGATCAGCTCCATGATGGAGATACGAGCTGGGGTTTTCTTTAGCTGTTCGATGATGCTGAACTCGCTCTGTTTCATGATCTTGAGGAACTCGGCTGTCTCGTCCTCAGTTACAGGTTTGCTCAAACCTTGCGCCTCCTCTATCGTCTCTTCGCGGATCACAGGGTCTTTCCCTTTGGCTTGTCGTTGATTTTCTACTTCCTCCGAAATGTAACATCTTCTAGTGCGGGTCATGCCCCCGATATGAGAGGCTTCGCCGATAGCGAGTGTTGTTGGTGCGACTGCAGGAGGGGTGGTGACCACCGTGTATCCGTAGTTGAATGGGACCGCGTGTAAGTCCCGGCTGGGAGTATTCACAGCTAATGTGAATACTACTTTGCGTGGGATCGTGGCTGCCTCCCCTGCCTGGGCCACATATTCGAAGGAGTAAGGTGCTGGTGGATTGTCCTCGATGGCGTTGATGGCTCCTTGGGTTTCCCCTTTGGTTTGAATGATCCCGAATGTTGCGAGTTGCTTGACTTTTTGCCGAAAAAGTCTGCAATCCTGGATGTCATGCTTGCTTTCCCCTTGGCAGAATAGGCATTGGGCCTGACTATTCCCTGGGAATGGCAAATAAGCGTTGTTGGCTAATACGAAGAACAATTCTTCATTGGGTACTTCCCCCATCGACAGGTGAGAAAGGTCAATTCCAATGGAAGAAATGTCGCTCATCCCAGGATTATGGTGCGGTAGAGGACTGGTTGTCATATCAGGACCCCTTGTCAAACCTTTGGACGAGATTCGTCCTTCTTTGGTTAGGTGCTCGACCTTCTCTCTAAAGTCGTAACAGTTTTCCAAGGAGTGTCCTCGGGTTCCGGCGTGATATTCGCAGCTATCCTTTGGATCATACCAGCTAGGGTAAGGAAGGGATTGAGGCGAGAGTGGGGATGGTGTAATCTGCCCGTCTGCCGAAAGGCTTGCGTAGATCTCTTTCAAAGGAAACGGAGGAAGCGACCATGTCGGTGAAGGGTATGACTCGGAGTCTGAGGATTCCCAAGAAGGTAGTAAGGGCACTGTGCTAGAATAGGAAGGTGGTGCTGAATACCTGACGAGGTAATCGAACTTCCCGGAAGGTTGGCCCAAGGTGTCAATCTCGCGGTCACCTTCGTCGCGGCACGCGGAGAACCGCTTGCACGATGAAGTCGATCTTTTCTTCTGGACCATTTGGAGCGGGGTTCCATTGGCGTTATGCGGGATAGGAAATCCATCTCCGATCGTGTTGATGGATCCTTCCCCAGGGGTCACTTTCTGGGTTTGTATTACCTCGAGACTCGAGAGTTGTCTCACCTTTTCTGCGAACGACTTGCAGCTTCGGATCTTGTGACCGTCGCTTCCCTTGCAGTACATGCAGTGACTCGGATTGCCCCCTGAGTATAGCACATATCCCTCTCGAGCTAAGGCCTGGAAAAGCTGTTCTTGTGGCCAACTCGATGCGGAAGATAAATGGTCGTTGCTTTTTCCTGCCGAGATGGCATTCACCCCTCCTTTTCCTTGGGAATGATTGGGAAGAGGGTTGGTGGATATGTTGGGTCCTTTTGCTAATCCTTCGAAAGATACCCATCCACTTTTGATCAAGTGATGGACCTTTGCCTTGAATGCGAAGCAATTTTCCAGAGTGTGACCTGGGGCTCCAGCGTGATATTCGCATCTTGCGTTGTGATCACACCACTTTGGGTAAGGAGGCAATTGAGGCTGAGCCGGAACCGGTATGATCTGTCCGGCCGCCAGGAGATGTTTGTAGATTTCTCCTACAGGGAGAGGGAGAGGAGGTGGAGGCTCTCGGTTCCACCGATTGTTGGTCGTGTTTTGGTTATTTGGGTCTTTTGGTGGGTTATATGGTTTGGGTTGCATAGGTTGTGATGTTTGTACTGGAGGTGGTGGGAAATGAGTAGAATTTTGAGGTAGGATATTAGCGATTGGTGGTGAATTAAAAGGAAAGGAGGTGGGTTGATATAGTGATGCTGGCTGATACGGCGGTGGTACCAAATAAGGCGGTGGTGGCGGAAACGGCTGCCCCTGATTAACTTGGGGAGCGACAAATCCGACGTCCCTTTTCACGACTGATGCTTTCTTAGGTACAGACTCTGGTGTTGGATGCGTGATTCGCCCAGACTTAATTCCTTGCTCGACTCTTTCGGCAATTAGGACCATGTCAGAGAAGCTGTTTGAGGGGTTCGAGATCAGGTAGGTGTAGTAGGGAGCTTTGAAGGTGTGCAAGAAAATTGACAAGAGTTCCTTGTCGCTTAAGGGTGGAGAGATTCTCGAAGCCAACTCTCTCCATCTTTGCGCATAGGTCTTCACGGACTCGCCGATTTTCTTTTCCAGATTTTGCAGGTCGGCGCGGTCAGGAGCCACCTCCATGTTGAATTTGTATTGTCGGTAGAAGGCATCGGACAGGTCTCTCCACGTCCTGATCCTGGCTCTGTCCAGCCCCATATACCAAGTTAGGGCGTGTTTGGTCAAGCTTTCTCGGAATAATGGATCAACAACTGTTCGTTGTGGATCATCTCTGCCATCTTGTTGCAGTATGCTCTGAGGTGGGTCTTCGGGCATTCTACCCCAGTATATTTTTCGAAGTCCGGGATCTTGTACTTCGGAGGTATGACGATCCCGGGGACCATGCACATGTCGGCGGGACCTGTGGGATCGAATGGATCGGCCCCTTCGATTGCTCTGAGTCTCTCCTCGAGAAGATTCAGTCTGTCACTTTTCGGTTTCTCGGCCCCGATGGGGTTAGAACCGAAGGGCAGCCTTGGTTCTGATGAGAACTGAGGTTGTGCTGGGTTGAAAGTGAGGAGCTGAGTTCCCACAGGTCCGGGAACTGTGCTCGGAGGAATAGGAGGGAGATACAAAGCCTCCAGGTGGGCTTGGCTCTTGCTGGGGTCCACGGCAGGGTTGATTGAAAGGTGTTGAAGGGACGGGGAGATCTCTTCACCCGCCTTAGCTGTAGGATTTGTAGTGATGGGTACTGTGAAGGGATTATCCCATCTCCAATGGCCCGGGGGACCAGAAAGTGGCGGGAGTACGGAAGGTCCTGCGACGGTGAGCGAAGAGTGAGGTCCTTTTGTTTGAGGGAGATCAAAACCCGGTGGTACTTCAGTGACAGCTTCATCTCTTTCCTTTTCGGCCCTAGTGGCTCTTTCTGTAGTGATCTTAACTTGCTCCTCTAACTCTGCGATTCTAGCCATTAGTGCTTCGTCGGTCTTGGCCAGTTCAGTCATTTTTCGTTTTTGAAGTCTAGTTAGGGGGAGCCTGTGCGGAGTAGCTTGCTTTCGAGGAGCTATCGTGAACCTGAAAAAGGGAAAAACATAGAAAAAGTAAATACAAGTGAGGATATACAGGTGATATGCAATCCCGAGGCCTCCACATTTGCTCATTCATTTTCCGGCCACACTTTCATTTGATATTTTCAAGGAGGTCGGTGAGGCGAGGAATCCCAGTGGTTGACAAGATACGAAGGAAGCCTCTATACATTCCCCCGATATGAAGCAAATCTGAGATGCTAACGGCGAAGCCCAAATCAGCAGGGGTAACCAATGCCGCCATGCTAGGAAGATCTCTTTTCACGCCATACTTTTGACGATGCAAGGCCTGATGCCTGGTAAACTCAACAGAGGGGAGAGACAACAATCTTTTCATGAACTTGGAGTTTCTTTTTGTGATAAACTAGGAAGACATGGCCATGAGTGAGTGATACTCGGATGTTTTGAATACTTGTTCTGATTTTTCGGAATTTCGGTGAGATGATTGTGTTTTACCCCGGGGGGAATTTTTTTTTTTATTTTTTATTTTTTTTTTTGAGTTTGTATTGGAGGGATAGTTGATATGGAAAAGATGAGTCGATTTAATAAATATCCGAAAGAGTACGACTTTATTAAAAAGCGTTTACAAAATATGGTAAACTTGCCAACTTCCTAAATTCATCAAAAATGGCTAGGATAGATGAAATTAGGGGTCCTAGCTAAAAAGAACAGATGGGCCGATCTCCGAGCCTTTCCCTGAAGGTGTCATTCCTGGGCGTCCGAGTCCTGCTGCAAAAGGTACTCCATCGAAGCCAACTCCCCTTTCTTCATCTCTAACTCAGCCTCTAAGGCGGTAATTCGGCTTTGCAGTACTTGGTTGTTCCTTTCTCCCAAGTCTGCGCGAGTAGTCAAAACCCTCATCGTTGAATCCCTGTCTTCAATTATGGCACTTGATGCTTCTCTTTTGCGGGTTTCACTGCTCAAGCGTTCCTTAAAGGCCCTGAGGGCCACATTCTTTTGTACTGTTTGTACGCGGACGAACTCCTTGTGCTGCCTGTCCAGTTCATTCATCTGGACCTTTAAGCCACATTGACGAGCTTCGGCCATATCCCTTTCCTCTATCATCAGATCTCGTTCTTCTTGTGCTGCTAGCATCTGTTCTACCACTTGAGCGTAAGCCATGACATCCATTCCTTCGCTCACTTGCGATTCCCCTTCTTCTTCCATCGGTTTTTGATTTTCTGGGCGAGGTAAGACATTACCATTAACTCATCTCAACCTCCACTGTGGATATTCTGGTATTGTGGTTGCAGAGATGCCGTGCCCTTTGAGGCAGAAAGGGTGGGCCCAGTCATGGGCGTACAGCTGAATGTTCTGATCTTCTCCAGCGTGTGGCAGGTCTGATTTCGTCATGCCAAAAGTTACTGGAATGATTTGGGTGATGCGAAACTGTCTGAGGACGAGGGCCGGACAATAGTGAACGTATCCCCATGCTCCGATCAAAGGAACCCAAGGTAAGTGTCCACAGCAGACGATGGGATTGGAAGTCTGCAGCCACTTGGCGTGCCAACTGAAGTCTTCTTCTGAGAGATTTATGAATCGGTTGATCCAGACATCCTTATTTTCCATCTCCCATCTATCCATGGTCATTGCATTGATAACCCTGAGAAGAGGACATGACCTTATGTAACTTGCGAAGAAAATGGTCTGATCAGGAATCTGCTTGAAGTGGCTGACCAACCATACTGTCAACAACTGGGTGTAACATGTAAGTCTCCCTTTACCTTTTCTTCGACAAGAGTCCAAGGAGCGAAAGGTCTCGGCCAGAATGGCTGTTGTAGGATTGATGGCATTTGTTTCCATCTCGTAAAAGATGTTGGCTGCTGCAAAGTCGATGGCATTCCTCATTTTCGGAAAGAGGACAAATCCTACAATGGCGAAGGCCAGAATCCTTAAGCGTTTCTTTCCGTTGGACAATCGAAAGCGTGCCTCAATATCTGACCAGCACCAGAAGTAGTCCCCCTCTCTGACACGAGTAGTGATTCCTAACAGCTTATCGAGCCTTATTTTGACACTTGAGGAGTCGAGTCGAACATTCTGGTATATGGCCAATATAGGAGAGGTGAAGCACATCAGAGCTGAGTACTCCTCTAGCGTAGGGGTCAAGTCTACCTCTTTGTCGAAAGAGAAGCACCGATAATAGGGATCCCAGAATTTTAGGGCTGCCCGGATGCAACCCCAATCAGTCTTTACGTCGACTAGGGTCAGTAGCTTTCCATAAATACCCTCAAACTGTGTCTCTTCGTCTTCAGTCAGCTCATTTCTCAACATCCGAATCCTAGTTAAGTCAAAGTCCACGACTTCTACTTTGATCTTAGTGGTGATGTTAGGGGCGAACCCACGTTCCAACAGATCCCCTTGTGCGGCCTGATCGTCGAAACTTCGTCCCCCAAAAATATTAAATGAAAGTAGTGTAGGTGCCGTCATGTTGAATGAGCAAAATGGGTCCTATGGGACAAAAATAAAATTTTAAATGCAAAGTAACCGGTACATGTAAGAAATTTACAGTTCGTATAACAGAAAAATCATGTCAATATGCCAACAAGACAAATAGAGCCACGACAAACAGGTATAATCATGATGCATGTGCTGGGGCTCTGATTCCGACATTTCTAACTGGCTTGAATGGTTCCCGGATGATACCATGAAAAGGTCCCTAAAGTGTCGTCCAGTCGCCCGATTCCTTGCAAAATCGTATAACCTTTCGACTGGCTTTAGGGGTTCATCCGAGTTGGGATTGGTGAACACTACCTAGGACATGTGTCCTAGGGCGTCACTACTACCCTCCTATTTTGGTAATTGTCCCCTGGGTGTAGGGCGCTATGAAATGCATATGACAATTGGTAAAGCAAATAAATAAACAGACCAGCAATTGATCAAAGCAAATAAATAAACAAACAAAACACCTCTCTAAAAAGATAAAACCGGCTCCGACCCTAGATCCCCAGTGAAGTCACCAAACTGTCGCGCCTCGAAAATTTAAAAAAATTCGCGAGTGTGCAACGAAATTTGAGACCTTAAGATGCTCGACGTAAAAGGACGCCTCGCAGCATGCAATGAAGTCGCCACCCTAATTTGGTTGCTAGGCTTAGGGAACCCTAATCGTCATGGCATAGGAAATATGATAAGTAAAAAACTAAAGGCACAAAAAAAAGGGGTCTGGACCCCAGACAAAGGTTCGGGGTCGTATTATGGTCTCGGGAAGGTGTTAGGCACCCGAGACACATCCGAAAACGGTTACCGGTTGATGAGAGAGGTGTTTAAAAAGGTGTTTGAGAAATGCATTTTGAAAAAGGGGGCCCTCAGAGGAATCTTCACTTTAGTCTTTTTTATGATCGTGATGGGACTGAATTTTCCGTAAGACTGAATGAGCGCCCTCTTTTTTCATCATCGGGCCATGCATGATTAGATTACTTACTACGTGATCCTAACATGGCTAGCTAACAGAGTACAGATTTAAATGATTGATTTTAAAGTGGAAAACTGATGTGGGATCGAAAATCCCCATGTACATGCAGTCAATGTAAGCGAGAATTTGAAATCAGATGAACATAGTATTTTAAGCACGTCTTTAAACACGTTGTTCATGTGGGTTGATTTTAATTCTAGCAGTTCTATATATCATGCATACAGTTGATATTTGCAGAAAGCATCGAATAAATAAAAAGGACTTGTGAGGCTTACTTTCGAGCGAAGCTTGAAATTAACCTACAAAACGAGAGTGTTAGTGATAGCATGAGAGATAACTGAGCAATGAAAATTTTAAATGACAAGTGATTGCACACGTAAAATGATGGATTGTACGCATACGAGAATTAAATGCTGAGCTTGATGAGTGCATGAAAATAAATGACGACAATTGATTGCATGCGAGAAATGATGAATTTTACGCATACAAAAATGAAATGCTGTTTTGATTGCATGCGAAAAATGATTGATTTTAAGCACATGAGAATTTAAATGCTGTGTTGATTGCATGCGAAAAATGATTGATTTTACGCATACGAGAATTTAAATGCTAGGTTGATTGCATGCGAAAAATGATTGATTTTACGCATACGAGAATTTAAATGCTGGGTTGATTGTATGCGAAAAATGATGGACTTTACGCATACGAGAATTTAAGTGCTAGGTTAATTGCATGCGAAAAATGATTGATTTTACGCATACGAGAATTTAAATGATGGGTTGATTGCATGCGATAAATGATGGATTTTACGCATACGAAAATGAAATGTTGTTTTGATAAGTGCAGAAAAATTAAATGCTATTGGCGATTTACAGGGAAGAAAAAAAGTTTAATGATTTACAGAAAATAAAACAGGTTGATAATGCAGGGAATAAACAGTTGGATATTTGCGGAAAATAAATAGTTGATATTGCGACCGACCATGTAGGCGGTATTGAATTTAAATTGCTGAAAGTAAATTGCTGAAATTTAAAGTGCGGGAAAGTAAAGTGCGGAAAAGTAAACAGTTGATAATTTGCGGAAGGATTTCCAGCAGTTTTGCGAAAAATTAAAGCAGTTGATATTGCAGAAAATAAACAGTTGATATTGCGACCGACCATGTAGGCGGTATTGAATTTAAATTGCTGAAAGTAAATTGCTGAAATTTAAAGTGCGGAAAAGTAAAGTGTGGAAAAGTAAACAGTTGATAATTTGCGGAAGGATTTCCAGCAGTGTGTGAAAAATTAAAGCAGTTGAATGTTTACGAAAATTAAAATGCGACCGACCATGTAGGCGGTATTGAATTTAAATTGCTGAAAGTAAATTGCTGGAATTTAAAGTGCGGAAAATTAAACAGTTGATAAGTGCGACCGACCATGTAGGCGGTATTGAATTTAAATTGCCGAAAGTAAATTGCGGAAAATTAAAGTGCGGAAAATTAAACAGTTGATAAGTGCGACCGACCATGTAGGCGGTATTGAATTTAAATTGCCGAAAGTAAATTGCAGAAAATTAAAGTGCGAAAAATTAAACAGTTGATATTTACAGAAAATAAACAGTTGATATTACAGAAAATTAAAAGTGTTAGTATGACAAATAATCATACAAAGCATACGAGTATTTTACGAAAAAACGTGATCCGAAGTTTTGAAAACAATTGAAAATGGGCTGGGCCCAATTGAAGAATGAAAAGAAGTGAAAAATGGGCCAGGAATAGTGCCTGGCCCATGAGAACTTAAAAGGGAATGGGCCAAGCCCATTCCCGCGTGAACAGTGCCGTTGGCCTGGCACTGTTCATTCGTCACCTTTCTTGGTCGCCGGCGTACTGCCGGCGGCAAAGCTCCGGCCACAAGTGGCCGATTTAAAAATCGTTCGTACCGAAATGTTCGTATCTTCGACGACTTCCCGACTATACCAACCCCGATTTTTAGTTTTTCTCGTACAAAATTTAATTTTGAAAAAATGACAAAACTGTTAATTATCGAAAACTAATTAATTTGAGCGATCTAACCAACGATTTTTAAAATTAAAGGAGTGTATTTAATCTACGTTATGCATATGAATTAATGACATAAAAGAAAACAATTAACTTGCTCAAACAAGAGCCAAACGAAATTAAACAAGAAAGTGGCTAAAAAAACCGAGAAATGCTAGAGAGAGAAACTCACTCTCAAACTTTGAACTTTGACGATCTTCGCTCAATATGAGCAACTGATCAGAGGGAGGGAAGAAAGCAAGGTTTCTTGCTGTTTTTTTGGTGCCCCGAATGCGTTGGAGGAGGGGGCTATTTATTGCCGAAGATCGCGTGAGGAGGAGGTGCGGGTGCTGCGCGTGGAGGCCGTGATGACGTCGCTGTGATGACGTCGGGTCTACGGCTGCGTGAGGTGGCGGAGCTAGGGTGATAGCGGTGATGATGGCGGAGGAACAGGAGGCTATGGACGCGACGGGAGCAGGTGGCTCGGGCGTGGGCTACTTCGCTGCACTCCCTTGGCACTGTTCACGTGCATTATGCATGTTAATTCAGGGGCCATTGATCTGGTTGACCTTCCTTGGTTGACCAGATCAATGGCCATGATCAAATGGCCTTTTATCTGATTAAAATGGCCTCGAGCCGGTTCCCGCGACCAAACGTTCTGACTTTTCGAGCCGAAGGTACCGTCGCGTAGAGAAAAATACGACGGGTTTAACCGTCTATAGCGAAGGATGAAAATTCCTCGTTTAACGTGTTTATTTTCGCGTTCAAAAATGTGAAACGTTTGAACGGAAAAATAATAACATTACGCCGAAAATTACGCGAATCGTTGTAGACCGTTGCGACCAGAAAAAAATCTAGCAACTAGTTGATGGAAAACATTTTAAAGTCAAGCTATTGTCCGAGTGGACTTACTCGGGTCCAATAAAAGCTCGAATAAAAATAATAATAAAATAATAAAAATACTAAAAAATGTGCTAAAATATAAAAAATCCTAAAATTCGTGTGATGACCTAAAACGAAGAAAAAGTTAGCAAACGACTGCCTGATAATTAAAAATGTGATTTTTAAGGCTAAAAATATTAATGATAATAATAATGAAAATACATGCCGAAAAATTAAAAATGCGATTTCGAAAGCTGACGATCCTAACGATGATGCTAAAATGCCACGAAACACCTAAAAATGCTAGCGATAGTAAATCAACTGAAAATGCCAGTAAATGAACTAAATAACAGAAATGTTAAAATTAAACAAAAAATGGCGTCAAAATTCGGGTATCAACAAAAACATATATGGAACTTGGTAACCGAAAGGAACCCTCCTTACAACAAGGTAAGACAACCTCCTTACAATGATTACTAAGGATCTCTCTTCGATTAATTAACCCTCTCAAGTGAAAGCTTGAGCATCCTAATTACAAGAAAAGATGAAGGATAAACAATGGATTTGGCCCTAACAGCCCCGGTTCCAAGAACCCTAAATGCTAACTAAGATTGGCTTAAGGCTCAAGATGAAAATCTCAAAATCAAAAGCCACTATAAAAGAGGCTATGTCCTTCAATTTATAGTGCAAGTTATTACAAGGGGAAAAGACCCTAAACACCCTTGGACAAATGGGCTTCTTTCTTTGGATGATGCGGCCTTAAGTGTGGGCTTGATACGGCTAGGCGCTGATGGGCTTGGAGCGTGCTGGACATGGGTCGTGAGCGTGGATGCTAGATCTCACGCGTAGGCACTCCTTGCGTAGGCGCGGGCCTGCAATGGCAAAGTTGGGCACTAGCTGGGCACGGGGGTGTGACTAGGTGCGGACACGGGCGTGTGACAGGGCGTGGGCGAGGGGGTGCGATAGGTTAACTAATCCAATTTTTTATTTTCTTATTTTTGAGATATTTTTTGGAATTAAATATGCATATTTAATTAAATGTTAAAATGTTAATTAAATGCTGGATTAATTAATTAGTCTAGAAATTAATTAGGCTATATTAATTATTAATTAAACTAAGATTTAAACTCAAATTTTATTATTATTTATTAACTTTAAAATTATTATATTATTCTTCTATTAGTCATTATTAATTTCTATTATCATTAATTTATCTGATAGGAGTAATGCGACTAAGCCCGGGCTTCTTGTGGGGCCTCGAGGGGTGGTGTTTGTGCTTGTATCACAGGGCCTCACTACTACCCACCTAATCTTATTTGGAATGGGCCCGGCGACAGGGCATTATGCGTGAAATGCATATGACAAATATAACAATTTATCAAAGCGAGTAAACAAAAATAAAAAATCAGCTTCGACCCTAGAAGTCCCCAATGAAGTCACCAAACTGTCGCGCCCCCTTTTCAATTTTACGCGAGCTGGTTCGGGATGGATGTTAGACAAAAAGGACTATCTCACATAAAGCAATGTAGTCGCCACCTTATTTATTTCTAGGTTTAGGGAAACCTAAAGTCATGGTATACAAATAAAAAAACCTAAGGCAAAAAGGGTCTAAACCCGAAAACGAAGGTTCGAGGTAGATTTATGGACTCGGGAAGGTGTTAGGCACCTGAGTCTCATCCTAAAAAGGTTACCGGTTAAAAAGAGAGAGATGTTTAAATAAAACATTTAAAAACAAGTAATGGGCCCTCAGAGGATTCGCCGCTTTAATATTTTTCGTTGGTCGGGACTGTTCAGGACTGGTCGGGACTGATTTTCAACGAAATTGCTACCGTTTAATCTTTACTAAAGCGAACGCCCTCTATCATCATCTGGCCAATGATTAAAATGAGTAATTTAACACGTTATTTATCATGCAAGAAAATTAAATCTAGCAATTCTAAATAGTCATGCATACGAGTATATATATATTCAGGAAAGTGTCGAATAAATAAAAGGGATAGAAAAAGTCTCCTTGCGAGCGGGTATCGATTGAGTTACCCTACAAAAGCCGAAACTAGTACGAGTAAATGATAAACGATAAACAAGCAAATAAATATTTAACAATTATCGTACGCAAGCAAAATAATTAATTTTAACAATTAAACGCAAGCAAAATAATTAATTAAATATTACGAACGAACAATTGATACGAAAATAATGTGACGGGTCGAGATATCAAGCCCGATGCAAACCGAGGCCCACAGCTGGGCCCAGCAGACGGGCTGGCTCCTTTTCTTTCTTTCCTTTCTCCGCTTGGGCCAGGCACCAGCTAAGCCCGTCACCTTTCCCTCCTTCTCACTTCGACTTCCCTCATCAAACAGATCAATGGTGGAGATGAAAGCTTGATAAAGGGTGGGTTAAATTCATTTTATTTGGTTCAAGCTAATGGTACGAGCAATCTCATTTGAAATGAATAAAAACCCGAACCGAAAATTACTAAAATATGCAGTAAAATGAAACAAAACGAGTGGTAAATAGTAAACAAAGAAAAAAGTTTGATCTATGGTTCGAGTAGACTCGCCTGGAATCGTTAGAAATTCGAATGGAAAAAAAATGTTAAAGCAAAGTGAACTCAACAAAATAAAATGAAATGACGCGAAATAAAATGATAGTAGATAATATATCTTTAATAAACGAAAGTGTTTGATCTATGGTTCGAGGAATCTCGCTCGGAACCGATAAAAGTTCAAATGAAAAAATAACAAAATATATGATTGCGAGTCGAGGGCATCAAATTTAGTTGTAAAAAGATATAGAAAATGGGGTAGGAATACAACTTATCACTCGTCCACAAGGGACTCGTAGATTGCGATAAGAGGTTCGTCCACAGAGATCTTGGTGGTGTATTGTAGTCTTGACTCGACTTCCTCGTCACTGGAGTTGAGGGTTTTTGTTCCTGCAATTAAGATAAACAAAGCATAAAAAAGGACAAGCAAAAATAAAATAAAGGAAACAATCTTAGGCAGAAGTGAATCTTAGCTAAGATTGCTGGCTGAGATTGGTTGGAACTTTCGTGAGGTAAATTCCTAGTAAGGGCGAATTCGTGAGCACTTTACTTGTTTAATCGATCATTGACTTTAGATTTTCTCCTTCCCCTTTATAACTCTGCTATAGATTGGGAGGAACCCCTTTCCAATCCTACTTTCCTCCTATTCAAATCACTTGGAGGGTACCCCCTTTCCTAGTGATCCTGGCCAGTGGACACCTTGCTGGCTAAAGGGTTTATCCAATTGGCTGCTGGCTTGAGGCACATACATTTTCTCAATGGCGTAAGGAAAGACAG
This sequence comes from Viola odorata, assembly GCA_963691705.1. Taxonomy (NCBI): domain Eukaryota; kingdom Viridiplantae; phylum Streptophyta; class Magnoliopsida; order Malpighiales; family Violaceae; genus Viola; species Viola odorata. The sequence goes on from OY829541.1 coordinate 36,238,150, forward strand.
AGTCTAGGCCAAGCTACTCCCAACTCGGAGCCCTAGGTTGTCAATCTGGTTAGGCCTATATCGATTCAAGTTCACTAACCTCCGCGAGGTTAGCTACCTACTTCGTCACTTCGGTTTTGCTCGTCCCCTTAGTGACTGGCTGCAAATTCGTCGTCTTGCCTAAGATCGATCAAGTCTTAGCCTAGACGGGAACCGGTTTGTTAAAACAGAACTTGAATTGAATACAAACGAGAGGATAATTAAGAACGATTCGGTCTCACGAATCACAAGTATGCTCACTCAACCCTTACTAAGAATTAAGTGTTTAGCTACTAAACATGATAACTATCGATACCACAGAAGCGGCATCTCCACTACCCCGCCGGGTGACCCGGCCAGCATACTGTACCCGTCGCGGGAGACGAGGCCTTGTTCTTACCGCCCTTAGCCTGGCGACCGACCCTGGGATGGTCGACATCAGCGGGGGGGCTCTCATGCGGCATCCGCACGGCGGCATCCCATCCCAGGTCATCTGTGACGTCACTCCGCATGACATCATCACGCATGACGTCACTCAATGCCACCCCAGCGGCATATATCACCCCAGCGACACCTGCCAGGGATTATTCCCACCCCTTGTCGGTACACTCCTTCCTTTCCTTATAAATACCCCCACCTTTTCAGACAAGAGGGTAAGCCTAAGATAGCGTACTGAACGCCTGTCATTTTGATTACCTGCACTGACTTTGCCATCGGAGTGTTTACACCGGAGACCCCCTCCGGCGCTTTGCAGGTGACGAAGACCCCCGTACAGTGTTCCCGACCAGCCCAGATCAAGCCGATCCTGCTCAGTATCCCCCGGACTCTTATCAAGTGGTGCTTTCATTGAGAGCTTTGGTTAGTTAAGTGAGTTTTCCTTAGTGACCAAGCTCTGTTCTTTCTGAGAGTCGAAGGATCATGGCTTCAGATCCAGAATCCACACCCCCTCATACTCGTGGGGTTCACGCACGTAGGGAACTCTTTTCCACGTCTTCGTCAAGTACATATGTCACATCACGCGAAACATCCTCTGCGCAGACAGACTTTCTTTTCGAGCTGACAGTTGGCACCTCGTTTTCTCAAATGGGCACCCGTTTTCTCAAACGGGTAGCCCGTTTCTGCAAATGGGTTCCCTTGTTTCCTCAATGGGTGCCCCATTTTCTCACACGGGCAGATCCAGTCACTCCGTCCCTCCGCTTGTAAGTTCTAGGATGGATGGCCCAACTACTCCCTCCGTAAGCTCGATGTTAGCTATTCGTGCCCACTTGGACTATTTAATTGGGATGGCCGCAGGCTCCACTTCTAATGCAGCGACATCAGGTGTGTCTCCTCGAGTTATTTTCACTCCGTCTATTGTCGTTGATCGACTAATATCGCCTCATCGCCAGGAGAGCGTCCCTATGACCTCACCTGCGATAAGTATGCTATTCAGCTTCGCGCAATTGGCAGACGGACAGGAGGAGCACTACATACCGCGGATACCGCGGATTCCTGTCTCCCAAGTGGAGCGACCGGTAGATGAATACAGAGAGCGTTGGGACGGTAGGAGAGAGGGAGCCGGTAGGGAAGTATCTATGGAGCGGAGTGAGAGATCAGGCAGTAGGAGGCGACGATCCCGTTCGCCTAGGAGTCGTAGCCGGTCTCCCAGGCAGCATCGTACCCCGGAGCCTCGAGGGCACAGGCGACACCTGGACATGTCTCCTCCTCGTCATGATCGTGAGATCTTGGACGACACCGCTGGTCATCCTTTCACCCACTATGTAAGGCACCACAGGGCCAGCCGACATGTTAAGCTCCCCACAGAATCATACGCATGTGTATTGATTTCAGTAACTTGAACGACGCTTGTCCTAAGGACTGTTATCCGCTTCCTCGGATTGCTCAGTTGGTCGATCAAGCGGCAGTGTACGCATATTTGAGTTCCCTAGACGCCAATTCTGGATATCATCAAATTCCTATGGCCAAGGAAGATGAGGAAAAAATGACATTTATAACTCCGAAGGCTACCTACTACTACACGGCAATGCCGTTTGGCTTAAAGAATGCGGGGGCGACCTTCCAGCGTATGGCCAACAAAGTGTTTGAAAAGCAAATCGGGAGAAATGTAGAAGCGTACGTAGATGATGTATTGGTCAAGAGTAGAAGTTTCAGTGACCATCTGGCCGATTTGCAGGAAGTGTTTGATACATTGAGGAAGTACCAGATAAAGTTGAACCCCCGCAAGTGCACGTTTGCATTCCAAACGGGAAAATTCTTGGGGTATGTGGTAAGCCAAAAGGGCATCCAGCCGAACCCGTCAAAGATTAAGGCTATCCATGATATGGTATCGCCGCGAACCCTTCAGGAGGTTCAGAGGTTAACAGGACGCGTCATTGCTCTGGGGCGGTTCATCTCTAAGCAGGGCAAGAAGTGCTTGCCGTTCTTTAAAGTCATACGTAAGAAAGCTTCTTTCGGATGGACGCAAGAGTGCGAAGAGGCGTTCGTGGGTTTGAAAACATACTTGTCGTCCGACTTGGTGCTAACACGACTGGAACAGGGCGACACCCTATTCTTGTACCTCGGTGTCGCGGATGAAGTGGTCAGTGCCGTTTTGGTACGGGAGGATAATCACGCCCACCGCCCCGTGTTCTTTGTTAGCCATGTGTTAAAAGATGCCGAGGTGCGATACACCCACATTGAAAAGGTGGCATTCGCCCTGCTACAGCCCACACGGAAGATGGACAGGTACTTCCAGGCTCATCCAGTCATCATGCTTACGGATCAGCCTTTGAGAAGAATTCTTAGGAAACCAGAATCCTCGGGGAGGATGTTGATTTGGTCAATTGAGCTAGAACAATATGGATTACAGTACAAAGCTCGGCCATCCGTAAAAGCTTAGGTTTTGGTAGATTTTATCGCCGAATGTACATTTACTGGGACAAGGCGGCGGAGCCGTTCGAAAAGAAAGAAAGTGATGCAAAGGTCCCACCCTCAGAAGCCCCCGCAGACATATGGGTCATCTATGTAGATGGCGCCAAAAATCAGGAGCTGCCGGGAGCTAGCATATACATGATTATCCATGGTACCACCCGATACGTGCATGCCGCAGATGCCCTCATGGATCTCGCGTAGGGTATGGAGGCCTTCTTGTTCCGTTGTGCATTTTGCGGCTGGGTGTGAGAAACATCTCCTAATTAGCACCCCATCATAATAAGTGCACCTCGCTGCCTGCCTCAATACTTTTTTCTTTTCTGCACTGTCACTGGGGAGCTCGTCGTGCTTCAAAAATTTTATCACGGGGACCCTCCAGTCCTCCTCGATCTCCTCTATACATAGCGACAGCTGTTCCTCCATGAAGGACGGCAATGACCTTTCTTCATAGTATACGTCCTCTGGAATGGCGGCCTCCTGATTAGCCGCCGTCTTGGCGAGACTATCCGCCTCAGTATTACCCTCCCGCGGGATGTGCTCGAAAGTGACACACAGACCACTTTGTTCCATTTCTGCCAACTCCTTTTTCACTTTCGAAAGATATTGCGCCATCATCGGCTCTCTAGCTTGGGAATGCCCCAAGACTTGATCAATTATCAGCTTGGAGTCCCCCCGCATTATCAACCGCGGGGTTCCAGTTACCCGGTCATTCTCAGTTTTGGCGAAAAGATTCCTTCCTACTCTAAGTCCTGCCAATAACGCTTCATACTTTGCTACGTTGTTGGACAGTGGTTGTAGGATTCTAATGGTGTGCCGCACCTGTATGTTCAGTGGCCCGATCATGTATATTCCAGCTCCCGCCAGTTCCTGATTTTTGGCGCCGTCTACATAGATGAGCCATGTGTCCGCTGGGACCTCTAAGAATGGGGTCTTTGCATTGCTTTCTTTCTTTTCAAGCGGCTCCATCGCGCTGTCCCCATTGAATGTGCACTCGGCTATGAAATCTGCTAAAACCTGAGCTTTTACGGATGGTCGAGCTTTGTACTGTGACCCATATTGCTCTAGCTCGATTGACCAGATCAACATCCTCCCCGAGGACTCTGGTTTCCTGAAAATCCTTCTCAAAGGCTGATCCGTAAGCACGATGACCGGATGGGCCTGAAAATACCTGTCCATCTTCCGTGTGGACTGTATCAGGGCGAACACCACCTTCTCAAGGTGGGTGTACCGCACCTCGGCGTCTTTTAACACATGACTGACGAAGAAGACAGGTCGGTGGGCATAGTTATCCTCCCGAACCAGGACAGCACTGACTACTTCGTCCGCGACGCCAAGGTACAAAAATAACGTGTCGCCCGGCTCCGGTCGTGCTAGAACCAAGCTGGACGACAAATAAGCTTTCAAACTCATGAACGCTCCTTCGCATTCTTGCGTCCACCCAAAAGGAGCTTTCCTGCGTATAACTTTGAAGAACGGCAGGCACTTTTTGCCCTGCTTAGAGATGAACCGTCCTAGAGCAATGACGCGTCCTGTCAATCTCTGGACCTCCTGAAGGGTTCGCGGCGATACCATATCATGGATAGCCTTAATCTTTGACGGGTTTGGTTGGATGCCCTTTTGGCTTACCACGTACCCGAGGAATTTTGCCACCTGAAATGCGAACGCGCACTTGCGGGGATTTAGCTTTATCTGGTACTTTCTCAGCATGTCAAACACTTCCTGTAAATCGGCCAGATGGTCACCGAAACTTCTGCTCTTGACCAGCACATCGTCTACATATGCTTCTACGTTCCTCCCGATTTGCTTTTCAAACACTTTGTTTACGCTGGAAAGTCGCCCCTGCGTTCTTTAAACCGAACGGCATTGCCGTGTAGCAATAAGTGGCCTTTGAGGTCATAAATGTCGTCTTTTCCTCATCCTCTTTGGCCATGGGAATTTGATGGTATCTGGAATTGGCATCCAGGGAACTCAAATACGCATACCCTGCCGCTTGATCGACCAACTGATCAATCCGAGGAAGCGGATAGCAGTCCTTAGGGCAGGAGTCGTTCAAGTTGGTGAAATCAATGCACATGCGCTAGTCTCCGTTGGGCTTGCGGACTAAGATGGGGTTGGCCAGCCAAGTGGGATATTGAACTTCTCGAATGAATCCCACGTCTGACAACTTCGCTATCTCCTTATCAATCACCCCCGCCTTTTCCACGGAAAATGCTCGCCGCTTCTGTTGAACTGGAGTGGCGTGTGGGTCGACATTGAGTCGATGCTCAGCCACTTCCCTGGACACGCCAAGCATGTCCGCTGGTTTCCACGCGAACTCTCCTTCGCACTTGTTCAATAGCCGAGCCAATTGTGCTCTCTCCTAAAGAGTCAGCTTGTCGCTAACCTGGAAGCTCGCCTTATCATTTCCCTGGACAGGGATGGATACCATCGTGTCTACCGGCTGGGTTCGCCTTTCATCCCTTTGCTCGTAGGGGTCCACTGCCACACACACATATTGATCGTAGCTCTTTTGAATCATGAGCGAGTAGCACTCGACGGCTAACTTTTGGTCGCCCTTGATCGACACTACTCCTTCCCACGAGGGGTATTTCATCTTGAGATGTTTTTGAGATATCGCCGCCCCAAAACGATTGAGGAATGGCCGCCCTAGAATGGCATTATACGGTAGGATGAGATCTACGACCAAGAACATCAATTCTTCAGATCGTTTCGATGCGTCTTCTCTGAAATACACAGGCAGCGCTGTGATTCCAATTACGGGTATGGGAATCCCGTCCACTCCTATAATTGGTTTCTTGCAGGGCGCCAGTTCGTTGGCAGGGCGTTTCATGAGGTTATATGCTTCCAACGAGAATAGATTTACCGCACTGCCATTATCAATGAGGGTCCTCCGCACCCCATGGCTCCCAATTACCGGCGTGACCACTAACACATCATTATGAGGGAAAACGACGCCCTTCTCATCCTCTTCTGAAAAAGAGATTACCATCCTGTCCAGCGCATCAATCGCTCCCTTTTTTTGTCGTCTGGCCTTCCCGTTTTCGCTTCTCTCCTGTCAAGGGCGTTGTTGGGGTAATCTCGTCCAAGAACGATATGCCCCCAGCGATAATGTTTATGATGGGGACGTCATCATCGTGTGTCATTAGCAACTCTTTTCCCCTCGTGCCAGAAGTTCCGGTGCTCCCAGGGGGAGGAGGCAATTGATGATCGCCCAGTGCTCCGCGCGGGAGGTCGTTCCTGGCTTCTTCTCTCATGCGAGTGGCAAACTCTCCCAGGTAGCCTTCTTCTAGCAGTCGCTTTATTGCCAACTTTAACTCCCTACATGCCTCTGTTGAATGCCCCTTAACCTTGTGGAATTTACAAAAAGCGTTTTCCCTTCCACCCATGACCACCCTCGGCTTCACAGGAGCGGGATAGCGAATCGGCAGATTCTGCTGCTGAATGATGGCTAAGATTTCCGCTCGTGGGAGTGTAAGGGGAGGAAGGTCGGGATCGTATGTTCGACCCTTAGGAGGATCCGTCTGTCGCTGAATGTTCAGACCGTCGCCCCTTCCTCTAGAGAAGTTACCCTTCTGGCGGCTCGACGCCTTGGGAATGTAATCTTTCCTCTGAGTGTATTCATCACCCGGAAAGGTATCGCGGGCCGCACTTGCTTGAGCCGCAGGAGCAGGAAGGACACTCTGGGGCGTGTCCCGCATTCTGATTCTATATTCCTCCTCTTCCATCCTCGCATAATTGTGGGCCTTCAACCTTAACGCATCTAAGGTCGTTGGGGGGTCTACCATCAACGTATCTCTCAACTTCCCATATCCACAATTCCGCTTCAAAGCTTCTATAGCAAAATTGATAGTGATACCGGGGGTCAACGACATTTCCGTATCAAAGCGGCCCAGATAGCTATTCAAAGACTCCTCTGGTTTTCTACATATATCAAACAAGGCTGCCACGGATTTCCGAATAGGGATAGTTGTGCTGAAGCGACTCTTAAACTTGGCCTCTAGTTGCTGGAAACTGTCAATTGATCGAGCGGGAAGCCCTTCGAACTAGAGGCGATCCACTCCTGACAATGTCATGACGAATATCTGACACAACGCCGCATCGCTGTGCATCTGAAACTGAATGTCCTTCACCTTGTTGAGATGCGAAATGGGGTCTCCGGTGCCGTCGTATGACTCTGAGGGGAGCTTGACACGTCGGTCGACCCTGTGATGCCTTATACGGTGGGTGAAAGGATGACCAGCAATGTCGTCTAAGATCTCACGATCATTTCGGGGAGGAGACGCGTCCATGCGTCGCCTGTGCCCTCGAGGCTCTGGGGTACGATGCTGCCGGGGAGTCCGACTGCGACTCCTTGGCGAGCGGGATCAACGCCTCCTACTGCCTGATCTCTCACTCCGCTCCCTGGATACCTCTCTATCGACTCCCTCCCTTCTGTCGTCCCAACGCTCTCTGTATTCCTCTAGCGGCCGCTCTACTTGTGAGATAGGGATTCGCGGTACTCGCGGTATATAGTGTTCCTCGTATCCGCCTGCCAGCTGCGCGAAACCGAATGGCATGCTTATCGCGGGTGAGGTCAGAGGGATGCTCATCTGGCGCCAAGGCGATACTGGTCGATCAGCGACGATAGATGGAGTAAAAATAACTCGAAGAGGCACACCTGATGTCGCGGCGCTAGAAGTGGGGCCTGCAGCCATCCCAATCAAATAATCTAAGTGGGCACGTAGAGCTAACATGGAACTTACCGAGGGAGTAGCGAGGTTGTCCCTCCCAGAACTTACAAGCGGAGGGACAGAGCGACTGGGTCCACCCACGTAAGAAAATGGAGTGCCCGTTGAGGAAGTAAGGGAACCCATTTGCATAAAGGGAGTACTCGTTTGACAAAACGGGGTACCCGGTTGAGAAAGCGAGGTGTCAGCTGTCAGTCCGAAAAGAAAGTCTGCCTGCGTAGAGGAGGTTTCAGGTGATGTGACATACTTACTGGACGAAGACGTGGCAAAAAGTGTCCTACGCGCGTGACCGCCACGAGTATGAGGGGGCGTGGATTCTGAATCCGAAGCCATGATCCTTCGACTCTCGAAAAGAAAAACAGAGCTTGGCTACTAAGGAAACTCACTTAATCAACCAAAGCTCTCAATGAAAGCACCATTTGATAAGAGTCTTCCGGATGCCAAGCGGGTTATGCTTGATCTGGGCGGTCGGGAACATTGTACTGGGGGCCTTCGTCACCTGCAATGCGCCGGAGGGGGTCTCCGGCGTAAACACTCCGATGTCAAAGTCAGTATGAGTAGTCAAAATGACAGGGGTTCAGTATGCTGTCTTAAGCTTACCCCCTTCTTTGAATGGGTGAGGGTATTTATAGACAAAGGGAAGAGTGTACCGACAGGGGTAGGAATAGTCCTCGGCAGATGTCGCTGCAGTGACATATGTCGCGGGAGCGCCATAGAGTGTCGTCATGGGGATGACATTAGGAAGATGACGTCAGGCGAGGTGACGTCATGGGTGACCTGGGATGGGATGTCGTCGTGCGAATGTCGCATGAGAACCCCCCCCCCCCCCCCCCCCCGTTGATATTGACCATCCCAGGGTCAGTCTCCGGGCCAGTTGGTGGTACGGTTAGGGCTTTGTCTCTCGCGACAGGTACAGTATGTTGTCCGGGTCATCCGGCGGGGTAATGGAGATGTCGCTTCTGTGGTATCAATAGTTATCAAGTGGTACTGGGCAAAATTTGAACAATAAATTTATTCAAGAGAACTAAAAATAAAAGGCATGGGTTGCCTCCCATGTAGCGCCCTAGTTATAGTCCTAGGCATGAATTTTCTGTTCTTTTAATGCATCTCAGGTGGGGCTTCAATCGTCTGATTTTCCTGAAACGTTGGAAATCCTTCTAGGAATGGTTTGAGTCGCTGTCCATTGACCTTGAATATAATCCCTGTCTTTTCATTCCTAATATCCACTGCACCATGAGGGTAGATATTAGTGATAACATATGGACCCTCCCATTTGGTTTTAAGCTTACCTGGAAAGAGCTTAAATCATGAATTGTAAAGAAGGACTTTTCCCCCAAGTTGGAGATTCTTCTCAACAATCTTGCTGTCATGGTATGTCTTCATCCTGATCTTAGCTAAGAGCTGGTTATCATATGCTTGATTCCTCAATTCTTCTATTTCGTGGATTTGGAGTTTCCTTTCCTCACCTGCTTGGTCGTACCTTAGATTGCATTTCTGAATTGCCCAATAAGCTCTATGTTGCATACCTACTGGCAAGTGACATACTTTCCCATACACCAATTTGTAATGAGTCATTCCTATGGGGGATTTGTAAGCAGTCCTATACGCCCATAGCGCATCATCCAACCTTTGGCTCCAATCTCGTCGATCTAAGCCAACGGTCTTAGCTAAGATCGATTTGACTTCTCTGTTTGATACCTCTGCTTGGCCATTTGACTGAGGGTGGTATGCAGTGGAGACTTTGTGGGTTACTCCATACTTCCTGAAAAGAGAAACAATAATACTATTGCAAAAATGTGTGCCTCGGTCGCTAATGATCCCCCTAGGCATGCCAAATCTGTTCAAAATGTTAGTTTTCAAAAATGAAACAACAGTTCTAGCATCATTGGTCCTAGTTGCCTTAGCTTCTATCCATTTAGACACGTAATCCATAGCAAGCAATATATATTATTTTCCATCCTACATAGGAAATGGTCCCATGAAATCGATGCCCCATAGATAAAAAAATCTCACAATTTAATATAACATTCATGGGCATTTGATTTCTAGCGCTTATGTTTCCTATCTTTTGGCATTCAGGACATGTCTTCCAAAATATATAACTATAATGAAATAGAGTGGGCCAATAAAATCCTAACTCTAGGACTTTTAAGGTTGTCCTCTTAGCTCCAAAATGTCCACCACATGCATAAGAATGAAAAAATCTCAAAACCGATGGGATTTCAGTTTCAGGAATGCATCTTCTAATCAACTGATCAGATCCAATTTTTCAAAGATAAGGATCATCCCAAATGAAATACCTACTATCGTGCTTAATCTTAACCTTTTCTTGAGCCATTAGGTCTCCATGGTGTTTACCCGTGGCTAAGAAATTGACTAGGTCGGTAAACCATGGCCTAATTACCTGGACGGCAAATAGATGTTCATCTGGAAAATCATCTCTGATTGGTTCTGAATCCGTCTTCACAAAGCACCTAGTGAGGTGGTCGGCGACTAAGTTTTTCTTTCCTGCTTTGTCCTTGATTTCCAAGTTATATTCCTGCAAAAGTAAAACCCAACGAATCAGTCTTGGCTTAGATTCTGCTTTTTTCAAAAGATACCTCAACGCCGCATAGTCTGAAAAGACTACGACTTTCGTTCCCAACAAATATGATCTGAATTTGTCCAATGCAAAGATTATTGTGAACAATTCCTTCTCGGTTGTGGTATAGTTCTTTTGTGCGTCGTCAAGCATCTTAGAGGCGTAGTAGATCATGTGTGGATTTCTACCAATTTTCTGCCCTAGAACCGCACCAACAGCTGAGTTACTAGCATCACACATCAATTCGAATGGCAGGTTCCAATCTGGTGCTTGGATGATTGGGGCTGATGTGAGTTTCTCTTTGATCTTGTCAAACGCTTCTTGGCAAGATTCGTCAAAATTGAAGTCCACTTCTTTTTGTAATAGTTTGCACATCGGCTCCACAATCTTTGAGAAGTCTTTAATAATCCTGCGATAGAACCCTGCATGGCCTAGAAAACTTCTAACCTCACACACGCATGAGGGGTAAGGCAAGGTTTTGATAACATCAATCTTAGCCTGGTCAACTTCTATACCTTTCTTAGGAACTACATGACCTAGGACAATACCTTGTTCAACCATAAAATGACATTTTTCATAGTTAAGAACAAGATTAGTGGTCATACATCTTTTCAAAACATGTTTCAGTGTCGTTAAGCATTTATCAAAATTATCACCATAGACAGTGAAGTCATCCATAAACACTTCTATACCTTTTTCTACATAGTCTGAAAAGATACTAACCATACACCTTTGAAAGGTGGCTGGCGCATTGCACAATCTGAATGGCATCCTTCTATACGCAAAGGTTCCAAAGGGACATGTAAATGTCGTCTTCTCTTGGTCTTCTAATGCCACTGGGATTTGATGAAATCCCGAATAACCGTCCAAGAAATAGTAATGGGACTTCCCAGTCAATCTTTCCACAATTTGGTCAATGAATGGTAATGGAAAGTGATCTTTTCTTGTGACTTGGTTAAGTCTGCGGTAGTCTATGCAGACTCTCCATCCATTCTGAATTCTTGTGGTTCTCTTTACTCCATCTTCACCTTCAGTCATGGTAGTACCTGTCTTTTTAGGCACAACCTGCACAGGGGAAACCCATGAACTATCAGAGATTGGGTATATAATTCCAGCATCAAGTAATTTAATGATTTCTTTCTTGACAACTTCCATCATCGGAGGGTTTAGCCTCCTTTGGGGTTGTCTAATAGTTTTCTTATCCTCTTCCACATGAATTTTGTGGGTGCAAATGGTTGAGGATATGCCCTTGATGTCTGCTAAGGTCCATCCAATAGCCTCTTTATGTTCCTTCAAAACGCTTGTCAATCTTGTCTCTTCTTCGCCAGAAAGCTTAGCTGAGATTATTACTGGGAGAGTTTTGTCTTGGCCTAGATAGGCATACTTAAGGTGTTTTGGCAACTCCTTAAGATCAAGCTCGAGTGCCTGCGCAATAGATGGTAAGATCTTAGAGTTAGACATGCTAAACAATGGGCAAGGCATGGTTTCCTTCACTGGTTCGGTCTCATGAAGTACCGTTAAGATCTCCCTAAGATCTTCTCGGTTCCCTACTCGGTCTTTCATTTCTTCTAGCGTCTTAGCTGAGACACTTCTGCTTAAGACAAAATCAAGTGGGTCAGTAGCATTTAAGTCTGCAGTCTCTTCTTCAATAGGGTCTAAGATATCAATAAAATTAACACTATGTATCTCATTATGATAATTTAATCTCTCCTTCATGTAGAACTTAATCGTGCTCCCAAAGAATTCCAAAATAATACTACCTTCATAAACGTCTATCTTTGCTCTAGCAGACCTAAGGAAAGGTCTACCTAAGAGCACATCAGTGGTACAGGAAGGTAAATCAAAATCTATTTCAACAATATAAAAACCCACAGGGTATATAAAGTTATTGACTTGGACGAGAACGTCCTCTACCAAACCCTTAGGATGGATCACGGTTCGGTCAGCTAGTTGAATCACCACCTGTGTCTCTTTCATGGGTCCCATTTGCAATGCTTCGTATTCCTTTAAGGACATCACGTTGATCCCAGCCCCTAAATCGCAAAGGGCCTTTTCCACCATTTTATTCCCAATTTTACAAGGGATGGTGAAGGTTCCTTGATCTCCACATTTCTCCGGTAGTTTGCTTTGAAGTACTGAAGAAACATTCTGCAAAAGATTCACTCTCTCAACACCTGCAAGTTTCCTTTTGTTAGTGCAAAGTTCTTTCAAAAATCTTGTGTAAGAAGGTACTTTAGAAATTAAAACTAGCATAGGAATATTCACTGCCACTTTGCCAAAAATGCTCATGAATTCTTTAGCTTCGTCTAATTTCTTCTGTTTAGAAGACTTGGGAGGATAGGGAGGTGGAATATCTACTATTTCCAGAGGTTTTAAACTCTGCTCATCAGTCTTAGCCACTGGCTTAGCTAAGATCGGCTGTTGTGATTGGACTGGAATATCAGTCTTAGTCTCAGTCTTAGCCAAGATTGGTTCCGGCTGAGCTTCTGCTTGAATTTCTTCGTCCACATCGACATCCTCATCCCCAAATGAATGATTACATACCTCCTGGTCTGATTTCGCACCCTTTCGTTCAGGCAGAACACTTCCACTCCTAAGATGAATAGCACTTACGTTGTGCCTAGGGTTATCCTCGGTGGTGGAAGGTAATTTTCCACTTGTTCCTGGCTGCTGGATTTGTTGGGTGAGCTGTGATGTGTTCCTTGTAGGCTAGAACGCTCTCCTTAGATCGTTGTCCGACGACGTGGATTTCAATGCGGAAATTAACTCGAAGAAAACCGTGAAACTCCAAGACTGGGTGCTCTTGGCACTTCACGCCGAATCCCTTGAGGTTCTTGGGTCAAACCGATGAATCTCCAAGACTGGGTGCTCTTGGCAATTCAAAGAAGAAAGACTCAATAGTTAGTGCTTTCAAGTTTTACTTGACAAGCTAATCGAATGCACGAAACTCAATTAGTTGCAAGGTTCATCAAGAACAAATGGATAGAGATCCAAAGCAATATGCTTTCAATAATCAATAATCAAAGTCTTCTCAAAATAACATAGGCGGCTCCTTTTTAAAGAGGCGCTAAACCCTAATTCCAAAAATGGAAACTAGTTTAGTTTCTAAAAAATGAATTAAACGAAAATGGCAACAAGCCACCCTTCCAAATAAGTTCTGAAACCCTAAAATAACATAAATAAAGTCTACTAAATAGGATAGAAGTGCAGGCTCCGCCGTTTAGGTCAAAAGGCCCAAGTGGCTTTGCTTGCGGGTCCGCCGAATCACGTTTTAAGGAAACAAGGCGTTTTCCTTATTCCCTCGAGCGTTCCCACTGAAATTTGGAGGGAAACTTCCTAACACATATATGAAGTTATGGGCTGAATATTGTGCGAGTAAATATGCTCCAATCTTCAAAAGGCTCGGCAGTGGCTTTCGCTGTCCAATACGGGCTTGTGATTTGGGCCTGTCCCAAATCCTTCGGGCGTTTCTCCTGATTTTTGGCCTGGACTCCTCTATTGTATTATAAATGAACATGGCCTGGTCAAAAATAGGAAAAGGGCGCTGGCGGACCTAAAGGTCCGAAGTGGCAAAGTGTGGCCCATCCGCGGCACGGATCAAGGTCACAAGGCGCGGCTGGGGCGCGCGCAGGCTGGCTTCTTCTGAGGCTGTCTCTGCCTTCAGTTCCATGTGAATAAGGCTGCTGAGTCTTGTCTGTAGGGCTCGGGCCCTGGCTCGAGTGATCGGGCCCGTGGGAGGCAATGGGAGGCTCGCGGCTGCATCTTCCAAGGCTCGGGCCTTGGCGCGGGTGGTTGCGCCTGTGGGTGCATCACTAGGGTTGGCCCTGGCTGGGATCGTATCATCCCCTCCATCTTGAGAAGGATTCGCCCTCGAATCCAGATCAGCAACATCCTCATCACCTGCATCCAACAACCTTAAGTTAGAAATATCAAAGTAATCACGATTGGAGCCATACCAACCTTGTAGATCCATTTCGGCTGCAATGTCCTTGAATAGGGCAATGCGTTGGATTGTCCATAGGCTGTCCACACCATAGCACTTGGATTGTCCCTTGCTGCCACCTATACTAAATAACTCTAAACAAAGACATGCCATACAGAACCAAACGTTCTTTTATTCATGCGGTTAGAAACTCCCAATTGTGGTTGACAAGGTGTCCAATTTAGCATTGTCGTGCTCAGTCTCCTCCACAATTCCATCCGTGAGTCGCCAAGTGACTCCTTGCTATGATTACTAACAATACTCAAAGGAACAAGATGTGAAAGCATAACATCCTTAAATAGTATGTTAGTAATAGTTGTGTTATATTGATGTATTAAACCATCATCATATGACCAATACACAGTCAATTTCTGTAACGAGGTACACAACCAAATTAAGCGCTCACGCTTGCTATGATATCCTTTATGCATACAAAACATAGACCTTGTTTCAACTAAATAATCACTATAAGTTCTATAAAAATCAGAATTAGTAGCATAAGGATTAAATCTATGTAAAAACTCAAGCAACTTCGCGAAAAAAGGTTTTCCATTAAAATTACTATCAAAACTTAAAGAAACATCATGTAAAGACATAACACTCCTTAAAACTAAGTTATTAATTTCAAACATACTACAGTAACTCACCAAACAACTATCAAACGCATCATATTCATCAAAATTTCGCAAAAGGTCATGTGACCTAAATAAGTGATCACGCTTGAATAGAGTTTCCTCAAGTCCAGTCGATTTACCCACAATTTTATCATAAATCTCACATATGGCAGAATGATCAAACAATATAAATATATGTGAAGATTCAAATAATTTTGTGTTAGGGAAAGTAAGACCTCTCGGCCTAGTTAACACACCAAATCGCTTGCACTTTTGCAAGTAGTTTTCAAAGGTATATAACTTGGCCTTTGGCTCTTGTATATAATCATCATCAATTAAATTAACTTTATAATCAGAAGCATAAATATTAATGATGTTCATATACTCACTCAAATCGCTCCTTAGGAAAGAGACCCATATCATACCCTTTTGGTTAGGTTTTGCCAAATTAGGCACCCTGGATGCACAAGGCTCTTTCCCTCTTCTTAGTGGTAAGGTAAGAGGCTTCTCCTCTTCCAACAACCTGCTCTTGTTCTGGTCATGAGAGTGAACAACCAAAGTAAAGGAAACAAACGGATTTGGGTTAGAAAGATCAAGGCGCGATGGCCTAGGTTTTGCTAAAATAGGCACCACGGATGCACAAGGTTCTTTCCCTCTTCTTGGTGGCAAGGTAAGAGGCTTCTCTTCTGGTAACAACCTGCTCTTGTTCTGAACATTAAGAGAAAGAATAATACAAGAGAAAACAAATGGATTAGCGTTAGGAAAATCTAAGCGTAATGGCCAAAAATTCAGTTTTTGGAGGCTTGCGCCAAAACAGTTTTTTTGCACATGTATTGCATCCCTCACTTTTTCTCTCTTGGCATAAACACACACCTCTCTTTTTGATCTCTCAATGCCACTCTCTGCATGCTTACTCTTTTCATGCGAATGTTTTAAACTCTCATCTCTTTTCCCATGCTCACTTTTTTCATGGGGGCTGTTTTTTATTTCATCTCTTTGCCCATGCTCACTCTTTTCATGGGGGCTGTTTTTCTCACTCTCTTTCTTTTCACTCAACTCTCCTTTTTTGCTCTCAAGATTTTTATTGTTCTTAATTCCAGCAAGAGTTGTTTCTGGTTCAATCATATTGCGCTCAACAAGCACCTTAGCATTCTCGGATACGACCGTCACATGCCCATTGTCACTTGCTACCATCTCACCTTGTGTATTCACAACACTACTAATAAGGCCAGCCAACTGAATTCCCTGAGTTTCATCATTATTGCTAAGAACATGTTGTGGATGAGTAGTCTTGGCATCTTTAACTTGACTACACTTCCTCGTACCATGATCCTTAATGCTCACTTTATTGTTGGGGCATTGGATTGAAGTGTGCCCTCGGCCTGTGCATGTATGACACAAAATATCTCGCGTTCGCACACGAGTTGAAGAAGGAATACCTCTCGTCAAACAGGTGTTGGGGTCTCTCTTGCCCTTGAAGGGTGAAACTTTCGGTCGGATGCTACTCATGCTCACATCACAACGATTGTAGTCCCTCCACTTGCGATCGTCGCCATATGATTTTTGTGATCGCCTAGCCTCATACTGCTGCTTCCAAGCCCTTATGTCCTGGAGCTAGGCTGCTATGTCCTGCAAGGCCTTGGCTACATCGTTCACAATCGTAGCCTCCTTTTCCGGATCTCCTGACATCCTGAAATTCAAAACAGAAAATTTCCAAGCGTAAAATTGCCTAAAAACTATCACTCCCTCACGTGTTTGCTCTCGTGTTTGTCTCTCTAATAATCTCACAATCAGATTGCCTCAGATCCTCCTCCAGTCCTCCAAGATGAACCTGACTCGAATAAATTTCAAGAAAAGCTTCCAAAGAGACGCACAAAGAAAACTAGTGTAGAAAGAAAATTTTGAGGTAGTATACTCGATTCAATTGCAAAGATCAATCAATCAATCAAGTGTACTACAGAGTAGGAAGGCACAGTAGTCTTGGAATCAAAGAAAAGCTCAAAATACACAGATTGAGTCAATTGACAACTCAAAAACGCTAATGGCATGCGATTAGGGTTTTGAAACTTGTTTTTGCCACAACTTTTGATTCCCAATTCGAAATCCAATGATTCTTTTTGCTATGAGTCACAAATTCACTCTAGTATTGGATTCTGAAAGTACCTGATTTTTTTTTTGAATGGTACTGATTTCGCCTCTGTTCTATTTTTTGACGAAAATTGCTTTCTCTTTTTCTCTCTTTTTTTTTTTTTTTTTTTGATATTTCAACGCAACTGAAAACACAAATTAACTAAGACACTTTGGGGGACTTTGTTTTTGTTTTTTTTTTTTTGACAATAGTAAAGACCTACAAATCGTTGAGATGATTTGCACACTAATCGCACACACAAGACACAATTGACACAAGACAACTAACACACAGCACGCAAGAGAATTGGTGTAGAAGAGAATGAAGGAATACCAATTCTAACAAAGAAAACGCAATAATTAAAGGGATAGATTTACCAAGTCAGGACAGCTGAGCTCCGCTACCAATTGATGCGTTCCTTGTAGGCTAGAACGCTCTCCTTAGATCGTTGTCCGACGACGTGGATTTCAATGCGGAAATTAACTCGAAGAAAACTGTGAAACTCCAAGACTGGGTGCTCTTGGCACTTCACGCCGAATCCCTTGAGGTTCTTGGGTCAAACCGATGAATCTCCAAGACTGGGTGCTCTTGGCAATTCAAAGACGAAAGACTCAATAGTTAGTGCTTTCAAGTTTTACTTGACAAGCTAATCGAATGCACGAAACTCAATTAGTTGCAAGGTTCATCAAGAACAAATGGATAGAGATCCAAAGCAATATGCTTTCAATAATCAATAATCAAAGTCTTCTCAAAATAACATAGGCGGCTCCTTTTTAAAGAGGCGCTAAACCCTAATTCCAAAAATGGAAACTAGTTTAGTTTCTAAAAAATGAATTAAACGAAAATGGCAACAAGCCACCCTTCCAAATAAGTTCTGAAACCCTAAAATAACATAAATAAAGTCTACTAAATAGGATAGAAGTGCAGGCTCCGCCGTTTAGGTCAAAAGGCCCAAGTGGCTTTGCTTGCGGGTCCGTCGAATCACGTTTTAAGGAAACAAGGCGTTTTCCTTATTCCCTCGAGCGTTCCCACTGAAATTTTGAGGGAAACTTCCTAACACATATATGAAGTTCTGGGCTGAATATTGTGCGAGTAAATATGCTCCAATCTTCAAAAGGCTCGGCAGTGGCTTTCGCTGTCCAATGCGGGCTTGTGATTTGGGCCTGTCCCAAATCCTTCGGGCGTTTCTCCTGATTTTTGGCCTGGAATCCTCTCTTGTATTATAAATTAACATGGCCTGGTCAAAAATAGGAAAAGAGCGCTGGTGGACCTAAAGGTCCGAAGTGGCCAAGTGTGGCCCATCCGCGGCACGGATCAAGGTCACAAGGCGCGGCTGGGGCGCGCGTAGGCTGAATTTCTGCTTGAATTTCTTCGTCCACATCGACATCCTCATCCCCAAATGAATGATTACATACCTCCTGGTCTGATTTCGCACCCTTTCGTTCAGGCAGAACACTTCCACTCCTAAGATGAATAGCACTTACGTTGTGCCTAGGGTTATCCTCGGTGGTGGAAGGTAATTTTCCACTTGTTCCTGGCTGCTGGATTTGTTGGGTGAGCTGGCCTATTTGTTTCTGCATCTCAACAATACTGGACTGAGTAGTTTTTTGCATTTCAGCAAGGCTAGATTGAGTTGCCTGCATGAATTTTTGCAATGTGTCTTCTATAGGAACTCCGGTAATCTTAAGCGGTTGAGGTGCAGGAGGTAACATTGGGGTATTTGATTGATTTGCTCCAGGTGGTCTGGGTACAAAGTGTTGGAAATTTATGGGAGACTATTGTGGTTGTTGGTGGTATTGTTGTTGTTGATTTGGTTATTGATTTGGTTGTTGATTTGGTTGGCTAGACTGAGGCGGATCTTGCCTCCACCTTATATTGGGATGTTGTCTCCAAGAGTATTGGTTACTTTCATGAGGGAATCTAGGTTGCCTTTGGTTGTAACCATATGCCGCATTGACCGAGACTGGAGCTGGATCTCCCGGTTGTTCCACCACGTAACAGCTATGGGTGGGATGATCTAATTGTTGGCAAATTCCGCAAATGGAGGGCATAGGATTGGCTGCTGCTATTGTAGTTTGTACCTGAGGTGTGGTACCTGTAGAAAGATTCATCAAAATGTTAGTAATCTTGTCTAAGTTTATTTTCTACATTTATAGTATTTAAAGAAGAAGGTGTAGAATTTCTCTCGGATGAGGCATTGTTTTGGCTGTTGTCAGCCATTGTTTGGAGAAGTAGTTTTGCTCTTGTTGGTGTAAGATCTTGAAGTGCTCCTCCAGTGGTTGTATCTAACCTTTCCCTATCCTTCACACACATTCCATCATAGAAGTATTGGATTAGGAGATGGTCCGCCACTCCATGGGTGGGGCAAATGTCTTGAAGGTCTCTAAACCTTTGATGATACTCGCTCAAACTCTCTCCTCCCCTCTGCTGAACGGAAACTAAACTTTTTCTTGCTGCCCCTGCCTTAGTCGCTTTCCAATATTTATTTAGGAAGGCAGCGGACATGTCCCCCCATGTTGTAATGGTGTTATGGGGCAAGCTATAGAACCAATTCTTAGCTAAGTCCTCGAGAGACCAAGGAAATGACTTCAGTTTGGCTCTCTCGATTGTTACTCCTACTGGTTTGAGGGTATCACATTGGAGGTGAAGGTTCCTCAAATGGTTATACGGATTCTCGTTTGAGTGGCCATGAAACTTGGTTAAGTTGGCAATGATGTTTGTCTTGATGGACCAATCATTAGCCATCGGGGGTAGATTAATACAGGAGTAGGTCACTCATTCTGCCCCCATGTTTTGTTCCCTCATCGTCTGTTCTTGTTGGTTTTCCTCCATGGTTGGTATTGGCTTTTCAGCTGGGCTCGAATCTTGGCCTAGATTGTTGCTGGGACCAGATTCTGTTTGTGTCCCTGAAAATTCACCGTTAGTCTTTCTCTTGGCTTTCTTTCTATTTTGTGTTTCAGCTTTTGTAAGTTCCGGATTCAAAGGTAGTAGTTCTTCCTTTGAAGACCTGGTCATCAACTGCGAAAGACAAAAATAAAAACAAAACTACAAGAAACACCGTCAAAAGATCCCCGGCAACGACGCCAAAATTTGATTGAGAGTCGAGGGCATCAAATTTAGTTGTAAAAAGATATAGAAAATGGGGTAGGAATACAACTTATCACTCGTCCACAAGGGACTCGTAGATTGTGATAAGAGGTTCGCCCATAGAGATCTTGGTGGTGTATTGTAGTCTTGACTCGACTTCCTTGTCACTGGAGTTGAGGGTTTTTGTTCCTGCAATTAAGATAAACAAAGCGTAAAAAGGATAAGAAAAAATAAAATAAAGGAAAAAATCTTAGGCAGAAGTGAATCTTAGCTAAGATTGCTGGCTGAGATTGGTTGGAACTTTCGTGAGGTAAATTCCTAGTAAGGGCGAATTCGTAAGCACTTTACTTGTTTAATAGATCATTGACTTTAGATTTTCTCCTTCCCCTTTGTAACTCTGCTATAGATTGGGAGGAACTCCTTTCCAATCCTACTTTCCTCATATTCAAATCACTTGGAGGGTACCCCCTTTCCTAGTGATCCTGGCCAGTGAACACCTTGCTTGCTAAAGGGTTTATCCAATTGTCTGCTGGCTTGAGGCACATGCGTTTTCTCAATGGCGTAGGGAAAGACAGAGTCTAGACCAAGCTACTCCCAACTCGGAGCCCTAGGTTGTCAATCTGGTTAGGCCTATATCGATTCAAGTTCACTAACCCCCGTGAGGTTAGCTACCTACTTCGTCACTTCGGTTTCGCTCGTCCCCTT
This sequence comes from Viola odorata, assembly GCA_963691705.1. NCBI lineage: Eukaryota > Viridiplantae > Streptophyta > Magnoliopsida > Malpighiales > Violaceae > Viola > Viola odorata. Next base: position 36,258,902 of record OY829541.1, read on the forward strand.
AGTGACTGGCTGCAAATTCGTCGTCTTGCCTAAGATCGATCAAGTCTTAGCCTAGACGGGAACCGGTTTGTTAAAACATAACTTGAATTGAATTCAAACGAGAGGATAATTAAGAACGATTCGGTCTCACGAATCACAAGTATGCTCACTCAACCCTTACCAAGAATTAAGTGTTTAGCTACTAAACATATTAATTAAAGAAAGAAAGAAATAATTGAAGAACATGAAATAGAATTAAAATCTGTGATATTCAAAAATGAATTCACAGAGCGAATGTTTACAAGAACCAGAAGAAAAGAAGATGGGAGATCCCGTAATTGACAGCCTTCCCTAACCTTTTAACAAGGTTAGAGTCCCCACCAATCATGTTCCTTTCCAAAATCCTTCTTCAAATTAACTAAAAGATAGGGATAAAAATCCCAACTGTTTAAATCCCAAAGTCATAATAATCAAAGGATAATAACAAAGTGTTTTTGTTCAAATAGGATTACATCCAAGATTTCTTCAAATGGATGTAACAGCCAGCTGGCTCTCTGATCTGATTCCGCTTCCCACGAGTCCATGTTCAGCACGCCTCTACCCTACAGTCTTAGCTAAGACATGCGGCTAAGACTGCCAATCTTTCGCTCCAGCACCAGTTTCTTCCAAAACCAGTCTTGCCCAAGATTCCTCTAAAAGAAACCAAATTGACGTAAAAAGGATTGTTTCTGCCACAAACAAGGAGTTTTGAAGTGGTAAAAACACATGAAATAAAGCGTCAATCAATATGGAAAAATGGAAATGACACGAAATGACATAAAACAGAAAAATAAATAGCAAATGATCGACGGTAGATAGAAATACGATTTAACAGGGTTGATAATGATAAGCGATAAAAATGTAAAAATGCGTCAAAAAATCAGGTAGCAATACTTCCCAAGTCCGAATCGGACCGGCGCCTACTCTTTTCCTTATCCTCCTTGACCAGAGTGTTAAGTAACTCCTTATTTTTATTTATTGGTCAGGATATATCGAATGCTTGAGGGCTCGACGTGTCCTTTGGAGCCGACTGCCCAAGCTACACACCTTCCCTAATGGTCTCGACCTTTAGTAATAATTCACCCGAGACTTCGTTCATCCACTCCTCCATCTCCACAAACCTTGTATTTAGGTTTCTAAGAAGGGTGATTAATTCTCGCTTCTCCATTCTGTTTGAAGACTTGTTTGTCTCTCCTGTTTATCCTGAAATTCACAACACTAGTAAGCAAGCATAAAATTGTACTAAACCTAGCACTCCCTCACGTGTTTACTCTCGTGTTTAACTCTCTATTATTCTCACAAAATCACTCACTTTGTCTCAATAATACCTCGCTGTTGTTCCTGCACAAAACCGTTAAGTGACTCGAGAGTTTCAAAGAAAGGTTTCCAAGGAGACACACAAAGACAACTAGCTTCGAAGGAAGTTTGGATGCTCAACAAGTGGTTAATTGCAAGAGCAATCAACTAAGCAATTGTTGGGCTGGAGTCGAAGAAGACATTTGGAATCAAGAAAAATCTCAAAGACTCTAGGAAGACTCAATTTGCTCATGGATTGTGAGTGTAGTACGATTGGTGCGTGCGATTGTTCTTCTCGTGCCCATTTCCGATTCCGGTCACCAAATTCACTTTTTCTTTTTGATTTGTAGCTCAAATACTCTCTGGAGTTTTGTATTTTATTTCTTTTCTATTTTTGAATTTTTTTACTCTTTTTAAATAATTAAAATAATGACTATTTTTGGTCTTTTTGTGACTCTTTTCTGGACTGACACAAAATAATTAAAATCAAACAAATCGCACGGTAATTTGCTTGAGAATGCACACACAAGAGCTAACCTAGCTCGACTTGACTCGAACACACTAACACACGGCACACAAGAAGATTGGTTATAGAACGGAGTAGAAGAACCAATCTTAACAAAGAAAACACTAAAAATAGTAAAGATAAATTGATATAAACCAAACCTTAGAATGCCTTAAGCTCCATTACCACATGATACGATCCTAGTTGCCTAGGCCCACGTTGAATTGTCGATCTAGTTCAAAGGCTTGGATTTGACGCGGAAATAGATAGATAGGCTCACGAGTGCAAACCTAGACCTGACAACAACCTGTGTTGCCCAACCTAGTCGATTTCAAGTGAGGTTCTCACAAGGGTTGCTTGTGATGAGTTTGAATCGAGTCCACGATTCGGTAGCAACTTCGGGTTTTACTTGAGGCTAATCCTAGCTTGCTAAACTAAGGATTAGAACAAGGTTCGAGTCCACGAACAATAGAGTAAATACTCCAAGACAAAGTCTCAATAATCAATTTGACAAAAGGTTCTTATGCTTGAGCCATTCGACCCCTTAAATAGGCGTTATGCGCTAATACTACTTCGAATAGAAATAGGAGTTCTACTCGACTAATAAGTCTAATATCCTAAAAAACTAAATAATAAATATAATAAATAAGTTCTAGAAGCTTAAAAGACTTTAGTTTGGGCCGAGTTGCCCAAATCGCATGGCGTCGGGCATGCACTGTATGCGATAAAGTCGACTTAGGCCATCTTGCAAACGGCTTGTGCGTTTAAGCTGAAACTTGGACAGCAATGAGACACCATCCCAATCGGCCCTGTATGTCAGCCAGAACCCTCCTAAGAACTTCCCTTATAACAAAAATAATTTAATATGGATGACATAATCGAGATATATTATACATAAAAGCCCACAAAGTGGGCCATGGGCACTTTATCTTTTTCTTTCTTTAAAAATTTATTTGTTTATTAATTTAGTTCCTTAGTTCGTAAAACAAATCCAATGAAACCTCTTAATGATTAATTTAATACCCATGTTCATATAAGATTTTCTATCGAAGCCTTATATGATTAATTTAGTTTCTGCATTCGTAAAAAAATTCAATTAAACTCTTAATAGTTAATTTATTCCCAATATTCTTAAAATAATCTTAATAAAACTCAGCCCATGACGCGAACCCGAATAACTAGTTATACATATTATAGATAGGGGAATGGGCTATGGTTGGCCGTGTGTTGGACTTAAAATAGAAATCCAAACCCTAGTTTTGCCTCCGGGCAAGTAGTACATGGACAAGTCTAAAAGTAAAGGATTATTTATGTAGTTTCTTAAGTTGAAGGACTCATTTAAACATTTTTTAAAAAGTATAATGGGCAGCAAAGTCATTACCTTACATGGTATATAATCGTCGTATTAGTCTCACCAGTTTTTTTTTTTGTGTAAACATCAGTTTCTTCCAAATAATCTATTCTGCTATGCTGGATGTCATTCTATAGCTCTATTGAGTACGACTAAAAACTCCATAGCAAACCAATTTCAGCAGGTAAATCTCTCTTGGCCCTCTCCATTTTTATTTGTTGCATTTGTTACAATAGTGTGTGTATAAGTATATGTATACGGTGTACGTATTGGTAGAAGTAGAGTATAGTGTACAAACTATATATGTGTATACCCATTGATTTAATGTTAAGAATTCACTATTCTTTATTTGCTATTTTACATGGTAGCGGAGCAAAGTGAGAGCTCTCTTTGTTGTTTCTGCTCGGACTGTCTTACCGGCCTCGTGTGTTCTCACCGCCCCGACAGAAAGGAGCGGACGGCCGTTGCGAGTCGAAATCAGGTGGAATCATCCAATTCTGGTGAGGGACGCGCCGCCAAACGCGTCTGAAGCTTCAGCCACCGTCGTCCACGCACCAGCTCATGGGAGTGCATCCGGCCACCATTTCCGCCGTCGTCACCTGGGTTTTGCTCACCTCATCATTTTCGGCAGGTACCTTGGGTCGTCTTGGTATTTCGACAACGTTTGTTGTTCATTCTTTTGAAATTCCAAAATTGCCCTTGGGTGTTACTGTTCATGGTTCGTATTGATATTCGCTCGTACATGTGCTTACTTTGTGCTCTGAATTTGTCACTGGTTCTTCTTGTTGGCTGATTTGTGTCAATTTGCTCTGGATTTATTTCGTATTTGTTGCGCATTTGTACTGTAGTTGCTACTAAAGATGACAGAAAATAAAGAAATTGTTGTTGCTATTCCACTCTTGGTTGTTCCTAATTTGAGTAAAATTACGGAGCATAAATTGAATCATAATAATTTTCTTGAGTGGAGAAAGACAATTAAATTATATCTTAGTAGTATTGGAAAAGTTAGTCATTTGAGTGAGGATCCTCCAACTGATGAGAATAAGCAGATTTGGGTAAGGGAGGATGCTCAATTATTCTTGCAAATTCAGAATTCTATGGATAGTGAAATTATTGGGTTGGTTAATCATTGTGAAACTGTGAAGGAGCTAGTTGATTATCTGGAATTCTTATACTCTGGTAAAGGGAATGTATCTAGGATGTATGATGTGTGCAGAGCCTTTTATTGAGCTGAGAAGGAAGGGAAATCCCTTATGAACTACTCATGGATTTCAAGAAAACCTATGAGGAACTAAACATGTTGTTGCCTTTTAGTGCTGACATTAAAGTGCAACAGACTCAGAGAGAACAGATGGCTACAATGAGTTTCCTTGCGAGCCTCTTTACATAGTTTAAGACTGCAAAGTCTCAAATCCTATCTAGTGGTGATATCCCCTCTCTCCAGGAAGCTTTCAGTCGGATATTGCGAACTGAGAGTACTCTACCCTCTCAAGATACCACTTCTCTTGTTGTCAAAGGAGGTGGAAGGGAAAGGACTAGTTATAGAGCTGATGTCAGGGGTCGAGATGGTGATTACAAAGGGGGTGACCTCAATGATGTTATCTGTTTTTACTGCAAGAAACTTGGTCATACAAAATGGTTTTTTAAGAAACTACAGAATCTCAATCAGAGAATGAAGTCAGCTAATGTGGCCATGCTTCCTGGTTCTTCATCTGGTCAGCCTAAGGAACTTGAATCAGTTGAGTCAGGTAAAATATGTCTTGTTACCACTTCTGATAGGTGGGTGATCGACTCGGGTGCAAATGAGCACATGACAGGTAATCCTAATGTATTCTCAAACTTTAAGAAATTTAGGACATCTACTCCGGTCACTATTGCGGATGGCACCACCCGCAATGTTGAGGGTTCTGGCATAGTTGAACCAACTTCTGAGATTACTATGTCATCTGTACTTAGGCTATCTGAGTTGGTATTTAATTTGATGTCAGTCAGTAAGCTCACAAAAAGACCTCAACTGTTTCATCTCATTTTTCCCTAATCATTGTCTTTTTCAGGATCTAGTGATGAAGCGGGTCTTTGGTAGAGGACATATATCTGGTGGTCTCTATATCCTTGATCAGTGGGTACCAAAGTCAGTAGCTTGTGTCAGCACTACCTCTCTGTTTGAAGCGCACTGTCGTTTGGGACATCCATGTATGCAGTATCTACAACAATTGTGTCTACAATTCAAGTCTGCTACTTCTCTTGATTGTGAGTCTTGTCATTTTGCTAAACATCATCGCACGTCTTTGGGTCTGCGTACTAGTAAATGTGTGAATTCTGCTTTTGAATTAGTTGATTCAGATGTTTGGGGTCTATGTCTTGTAACCTCCAAACTCGGATTTAGATATTTTATAACATTTGTGGATGATTATTCTAGAATGACTTGGATATATTTTATGAAGAATCGTTCTGAGGTGTTTTCTCATTTTTATGCATTTTGTATTAAGATTCAAACTCAGTTTGGTATATCTGTTCGTATGCTGCGAAGTGATAATGCTAAGGAATATATGTTTGAACTCTTTCATAAGTATATGACTCAGCATGGTATCTTGCATCAAACTTCATGTGTTGACACACCATCTCAAAATGGTGTGGCTGAGAGGAAGAATAGACACCTTCTAGAAACTACTCGTGCTCTCTTATTTCAGAATAAGGTCCCTAAGAAATTTTGGGCTGACGTTGTTTCTACAGCATGTTTCTTGATTACTAGGATGTCGTCTGCAGTTCTAGATGATGGTATTCCAATCACCGTACTTGCCCCTGGAAAACCATTATTCCCCATTGAGCCAAAGATTTTTGGTAGCACATGTTATGTTCGTGATGTTCGTCCTCACATCACAAAGTTGGACCCTAAGGCGTTGAAGTGTGTCTTCTTGGGATATTCCCGGCTTTAGAAGGGATACAGATGCTACTCTCCGGATCTCCAAAAGTACCTTGTGTCTACTGATGTTGCCTTCTCTGAACAGGTACCATTCTTCTCATCTCATCCTACTCCCACTCGACAGGATGATGATCATGATGATGATGATTGGCTGGTTTATTCCTCCACCCCTTTGGGTGATTCTGAGCAACCCTTTCCTAGTACTATCCTGAGTCAGCCTTCTTCTTCGGGTACTTCTGCGGAACCTCTTGGAGAGAGTGTCCCAATTCAGCATCCTGATCTTCCAGTTATGAGAGACCCACCTTGTAGTGATCCTTCTTCGGGTACTTCTGCGGAACCTCTTGGAGAGAGTGTCCCAATTCAGCATCCTGATCTTCCAGTTATGAGAGACCCACCTTGTAGTGATCCTCCTGTACCATCAATTGATACATGTCCTCCACCAGATTCCTCGTCACCTGATCCACCTACTGATCTGGATTTACCAATCAGTATTCGCAAAGGTAAATGACACTGTAAATCTATCTACTCTATTGCTAACTATGTCTCTTATGATCACCTGTCTTCTTCGACATGTGCTCTGATTTCCTCTCTAGATTCGGTTGTCGTTCCTAACACTATTCAGGAATTATTGAATCATCCTGGTTGGAAGAATGCAATGCTTGAGGAGATTATTTCTTTAGAGGATAATTAGACGTGGGATTTGGTGACTTTGCCCAAAGACAAGAAGACAGTTTGATGCAAATGGGTCTTTGCAGTAAAAGTCAATCCTGATGGCTCTGTGGCACGACTGAAGGCCAGACTTGTTGCCAAAGGATATGCCCAAACATATGGGGTGGATTATTCAGACACCTTCTCTCATGTTGCCAAGTTATCCTCTGTTCGTTTGTTCATCTCTCTGGCTGCCTCCAAGGACTGGCCTCTATATCAATTGGACATCAAGAATGTTTTTCTTCATGGTGACTTACAGGAAGAAGTCTATATGGAGCAACCACCTGGGTTTGTTGCTCAGGGGGGGTGTGGGAAAGTTTGTCACTTGAAGAAAGCTCTATATGGTCTAAAACAGAGTCCTCGTGCCTAGTTTGGCAAGTTCAGTGAGGTAGTCTTAGAGTTTGGTATGCAAAAGAGTCAGTGTGATCATTCAGTCTTCTATAGAAGATTTGCTGCTGATATTATTCTGCTCGTGGTGTATATGGATGACATTATTATTACAGGAGATGATAGTGTTGGGATCTCTCTGCTCAAATCGTTCCTGCATACCAAGTTTAGTACAAAAGACTTAGACCAGCTGAAATACTTTCTTGGGATAGAAGTTTCAAGGAGCAACAAAGGTATCTTCTTAACTCAGAGAAAGTATGTTCTTGATCTTCTTACAGAAACAGGAAAGTTGGGAGTCAAGCCTTGCAGCACACCCATGGCCTCCAATATTCATCTTACTAAAGATGATGGTAAATTGTTTGATGATCCCGAGAGGTACAGGAGATTAGTTGGGAAACTAAACTATCTCTGCGTGACTCGTCCTGACATCACCTTCGCGGTTAGTGTTGTCAGTCAATTCATGTCTACTCCAACAGATAAGCATTGGGAAACTCTGGAGCATATCTTGTGTTATTTGAAAGGGGCACCTGGTCTCGGGATACTATACAGTAATCATGGTCACACACAAATTGATTATTTTGCAGATGCTGATTGGGCTGGGTCTAAGATTGATAGGAGGTCAATAACCGGTTACTGTATTTTAGTTGGTGGGAATCTAATCTCATGGAGGAGCAAGAAGCAGAATGTGGTATCGCGATCTAGTGCAGAATCTGAATATAGAGCAATGACACAATCCTCCTGTGAGATTTTGTGGTTGCGGCAACTTCTAGCTGAAGTTGGTATGGTTCATTCATCTCCATCAAAGCTCTGGTGTGATAATCAAGCTGCTCTTCATATTGCTTCAAATCCAGTGTACCATGAAAGAACTAAACACATTGAAGTGGATTGCCACTTTATCCGTGAGAAGATTCAGGAGAACCTCATCTCCACTCAGTATGTGAAGATAGGAGAACAGCTGGGTGATTTGTTTACAAAAGCTCTCCCAGGTCCTCGAGTGAACTATCTTTGTAACAAGCTGGGCATGATTAATATCTATGCTCCAGCTTGAGGGGGGGTGTTAGAATAGTGTGTGTATAAGTATATGTATACGGTGTACGTATTGGTAGAAGTAGAGTATAGTGTACAAACTATATATATGTGTATACCCATTGATTTAATGTTAAGAATTCACTATTCTTCATTTGCTATTTTACACATTAAAACTTACCCAACTCCTTCTGGGTTGCTAGGCTCATTAATGGGTGAGAACCTTTTTGCTCCAATCCTGCAAATTGATGAATTAACTGTTGGATGCTTCGGAGAATAAGTTTCCATGATTGTGCATAAAAAATCAGAAACTTCCTTGGGTTTTCTCTAGTTTTTGCTCGTCTAGCTCCAATGCTGGGTCACAATGGTAGTCTATAATTTTTACATACTAAATTCTTGTTCTCTCCATTGCTTAATTCATTTTTGAACTGTTTCTTATTTTAATATCCTGCAATTATTTGAGAGCTAGTATTGATCAATGAGGTGAAATACAAAATTAGGTTGTTGACAATAATTTTGTTATCAAGTGGGTTGCTGTGTCTTGTTGAGTGATTAATGGTGGTTCTTGATAAGATTCGAGGTCATGGCTGATCGGAACGGCGGCGGTCGGTCGTCGGATGTACCTGCAAAGTGCCGGAGCCACTCCGATGCTTAAGTCAGTTCGGGGATACAAATTAACAAGAGGTTCTGCTGGGTCCTCTCGATCATACCTTCTGTTTGAAAAAGTATGGATATTTATAGGCCTCGATGGCGATACCTGGCGATAACAATCCAGGCGATGTCTGGTGATGACGTCACGAGCGATGCCAGTAGGTGACATCATGAGCGGTATCTAACTGGGCTGCCGGGAGCGATAACCTCGCAGTTCCCTAGGATGGGATGGCGTCGTGCGTATAAAGACGCGTGAGTCCCCCTCCGCTGATGTCGACCATCCTAGGAATCCTTCGCTGATCCCTGGGCGATATGAAGATATACTATGGGACTTATAGGAATCCGTCCCGGCAAGAGTCGCAAGTGTAGTAGCACCGTGAAGGTTATCTTGATTGTTATCATAAGCCCAACTGAAAACGAGCCCGAGTGTTTACCAAGGATTGTCACTCCCTGTCCATGTCTGGAATCTTAGGTGATGATTTGTTCTTTCATAAGGCGATAGGCTCCTAGGATATTCGAGCTTCCTTGTCTCCTTTAGCTCGAGACAGGTGGGTCTAAACGATGGGCTAGAGCTCAGATTTGAAGATTTTCCTCCGAGCAATCAGATCCCGGCCTTCATTTTTGTCTCATGTCTCGTCCTCTGGAGGCGTTAAGAAATCCACAGGAGACGCCGCCGTCTTGTTCGTAATTATTAGGGGATTGCTTTCACCTAGCGATATTATTCAGCCTGATCCCTTGGGCAGGACTTAGAAAATTACAACTTTACTCCTGTCGCAGGAGAGCTGCTGACAGGCCACTTGCGATGTCGCCAAGGACTGCAGACGAGTCATTCCGTAGGCTTGCCTATGTTCTGATCCATCATCCTTTCGAGTGTACTGCAAACACATAGAGGAGATAGGTACTTATGGAGAATTTAGCAAACTTTGTACTTACAGGGATTTTGAGATCACACAGGTCCTGTCTTTCTTTTCCACTTAAGGGAACAACGATATTGACGCGGTTTTACGCCATCAGCTGCCTTCGATTAACGTGGCTTTATACCACTAGATACCTGTGAGGTCGGCGAGGTTTTATGCATCTAGGGCTACCTGCGACATCAACGCGGCTTTACACTGTGGATACCAGTAACCGTATGGCTTTTACGTCATGACTACCCGTAATATCGTGCCTTTCGGCGCTTTTCCATATTCTATCTCGTACCCCTCCGAGCATCTGTATCGCGGATAGTTCATGAACATTGACCTTTGCTTCCGCTTCGGGTCCATCGACCCTCGAGGGTAACGGGACGGCTCGCCTTTTGAGGACCTCCTTTTCTTTTCCAAGGCCCTTCTCTTGGAGCCTATAAATCGGGGAGCTTTTTCCACCCACGTTCTCATCATCTTTGGCAACTTGCATTATGGATCATTTGACTAAAAAAAAATCTCCTTTCCAAGGGCCACTCTCTCAAGAACCTCAATGATGGTGACGTTGGGTTCCTGGAGAACATGCTGGTCAAGACTTCTGAGGACATCCTGGAGCTGCAGGGGATGCTAACCCCACTCCATTCCAGGTTGGGAGCCACGTCTCTGGAGGATTTCAGTCCTTTGGAGAGCGTGTCGAAGCTGGCTGCCTCCATCGCTCGGATTCAAGTGGTGATCGCCATGCTGCAGCAGCGCAAGGATATGCTGGGGTGCTGCCTAAAGGGGATGAGAGCCACCTCTCATGATCTAATTCTGGTCATGGATTCCCTGAGAGACCTTCCCGAAGTACCTGAAGACGCTGGCTCTGACGCCTGATATCAGTGGCTCCCTTTGAGCCCTTTTTACTTTCCCTCTTGTCATGCCACTGTACTTTTCGGCCATTAGGCCATAATAAATAAACTGTTTTTATTATGCCACTTTGCAACTGTTCTTCTTCTTTAATGCGCCCTTTGTCTTTTTTCCATTGGGGGTATTCTTAGCCCAACTGAAAATGATTCAGCCACTGGGTGGTTTTCTGGTTGGCTGTTCTGCATTAAATCCACGCCGCTGTTGTCCTGGCAACTGATTGGGCGATTTTGCGATTTTCCTTGATTCAAATAAGATTTCAACAGGCGTGACTTCAAATCCTTACTTATACTTCAGACTGTACACGTGTCCACCCTCAAGGGTCGGGTTGGAAGATCGAAGATCCTTTTTTCCCGATTTTCTGGCTATTTAAAGGGATCCTCTTTCCCTCGTTTTTATTCACCTCCTTGTTCATTTTTCCTTTGATAAGTAATCTGCGATCTCATGGTTGATTCTCATTTTCTAGATACGACCGCACGAGATTCTCCACCAACTCCTCCGACTTCTCCTGATTCGGATAATCCTCCTCCGTCGCCTCCTTGGACGCAGCCTGTTCGCCGACGGTGTCGCAAGAGGCGGAGGAAGGATGCTGCGAAGGCCTCTAGATCATTCTTTGATTCTCTTGCTTCTCTCTCTACGAAGGGGGAAGGAACGTCTTTCCTTCCTAGCGAGTCACCACAAAGGGCTCCCTCTGCCTGCTCGGCCGTTGAAACGATATCACCAGCTGTTAAGGAGGAGTCAGATCAATCGTCAATTCGTGCAGGGGGGAGGATTGAGGAACCTTTCCCTCTCGCTGGCGAGGATCCATCGCTTTTAGGTGATGATGATGATGACGTGGTCTACTGCTATGGCATCTCCTGGTCTGACGGCGAATAGTTGTGCATACCATGCCTCTTTGTAGATGCCGTATGGCTTTCCTAAAATAATAAAATGACACTTTATTTTCTTTTCGCTCTCCTGCCGCTTTTCTCCCTTTATTTTTTCAGGTTTCCAGGGTTATCGCGGAAGTGTGCCTTTCGCTGGGTGCAACTGCCTTTCGGTTTTCAATCAGTAACTGTCTTCTCCAAAAGACACTAATGACTGCCCACGCGTCATTTTCTACTCTGCACGTGTTTTGTTTTTACAGGCTGTTTCTTTTTTAGGTTTAACCTTTATAAGGAATTCGCTCTTCTCTTTTAGTACTTTTGCTAATACTTCGAATTCTTCGTATTTTCTCTCTTCTGTGCTTCTTTCTTCCCGATGGTTTTGCTGCAATTGCTCGCCGGTGCCGACGGCCTGTTTACTGGCTCTTTGCTCCAGGTATTTTGTTTCTCTATCGCCATAGCTTTACTTTTCCAGTTCATTATGTCTCGCGCTAGATCCTCTGCAGTTATCGAAAATCCCCTAGATCCCGAAGTTAGGAGAGCTCGTAGTGTCTTTGATTGTAATGAGGTTTTGAGGGCTGAGTTAGAGGAGAACGGTATCACTTTTCCCACGGGATATCGCCCCTTTGTCCCTTTGAAGGATACTCGGCTCACTGATGCCATGTGGGGGACGTTCTGGCTGGTTTATTTCAAGATGTTTACCTACGAATTTTGTTTCCCACTTCATACTTCTCTGATGAAGCTGCTAAACCATTACGATCTCAATCCTGTTCAAATAACTCCACCTTCCTGGTGTGGGCTTTACGCCTTTCTTCGTTCGTGTGAGATGAAGCATATTTTTGCTCCATCGCTCGATCTGTTCCGTACATTTTTCACTTTGAGGTGTCGCAGCTGCTTGGTGGATATTACCCCAAGTTGGAATGATACCCATGTTCGGTTCTTCTGGCGGAACTTTCAAGGTTTCGAAGAGAACGTGGACAACTGGAAAAATGGCTTCTTCACCCTTCGCTTGCCTTCTCGGTTTTGGCGCGGTGGTTTCAACCGAGAGATTACCAGTGCCGCTTGGCGAAAACCAGATGTGCTGTCTAGTATGGATGTGTCTAATGTTACCGCCCTGTTAGAAATAGAAGGGCCCTTCCTCATTCGGGAATTCGCTCGGTTCAGGCCTTTGCCATAGTGTGTCGTTGGTGAGTTTTTCTTTTGTCACCTTATAGCTTCAATTTTCTTGCCATACTAAAATATTTTATTGGCAGGTAACACTGAGGGTCGCTCTTCCGGTGAAAGTGACACTCCTCTGAACGTGGTGCCGCTTCAGACGTTACCTCCTTCTCCTCCGCCTGAAGGCTCAAGTCGTCCTTCTATTCAGCCACGAGGAAAGAGAAACAAAACCATCGCGACACACAGCGCATCCGCTCGACCTTCCCATTTCCTTGAGAATTGGCTATCGTCTCGCGGTAAGGGAGTGGCTCCGAGTAACCCTGTGATTGAAAAGGTTGACAGCGATAGCGAAAGCATGGATACCGGTTCCGAGCTGCGTCATGCCACCCTTACCCAACGGATGAAACTTAGGTCGAGAAAGAGTGTACCCGCAGCGGAGTCAACTGAGGACGATAGCGACGAAATGGCCGCTGAGACGGAGCGTCTCGTAAAGAGAGTTTGTAAAGAGAAGTCTGACACACCAATTCCTCCCGTGGAGGAATTCAACGCGGTTCCCTCCGAGGGAGTTAACACTTCACACGTCGCGGATGCCTTGCCGGTGGCGGAAGTGGTCAAGGTGCCCTCTGCCATTCCTCCCAAAGTTAACGAGGCTTCAGCAGCGGTGGGCTCTCCCTTGTCGTCTGGCGGTCCTATCTCTCCTATCCACTCCTTTATTCCGGATGTGAACTTATCGGTTTCGAATCCGATCGCTCCTCCTAACCCTCCTCCACAGAAACCTCAGCCTTTGTTTCTTTCTTCGATCTCAGGCATTGGTGATTCCGCAAAAATTTGTTCTCCTCCTTATATCGTCAATCTTTCCCCTCAAAGTCTTCAAGGCCCCACCACATATCAGCTGGACTTGTCTTCCCTTGGTACCGACGGTCTTCACGCTTTAGGGATATCGGACCCACTATCGCGAGAAGAGCCGGTGGGTCCAATAGTGGGGCAAATGTTTACTTCTTCGAAGGACAAAGAAGAGTTCTTACGGCATCCTCCTGAAGCATGACATTCACGCCTTCTGACTGACATGCTGGCCAGTTTCCGCGAGCTAAATTACTTTTTCGAAGATCAGCGTGACAAGGTTCGGCCTTCTCTTGATTTGAAGGGAGAACTAAGCGCTGCCTTAGGGAAGGTAGCGGAGCTGTAGCAGCTTCAGGAGTTGAACGATTGTCGTGCTGAGCTTGCTCGAGAAAAATCGAAAGGGAAGGCTAAGATAGATCTTCTGGAGGCGGAATTGGTGGTGGCTGACAAAAAGAATATCTTCCTTCGCGAAGAGATAGCGTCTCGTGATGCGGATTTGGCCAAAGTACCTTCAAAGATAGCCTGGTGGAAGAACAAGACCATGGAGGTTTGTATCGCTGAATTTATGAGTCTCCATCGCCAGGGAACTGTCAATTCGTCAGTGCTGGCTGATTACGCTTCCAAGAGAATGAAGGATCTAGGCGAAGGTGAGGGAGATCTTCCTTCTTCTAGAGAAGAGCGGGGGAATGGTGACTGCGATGTCCGCGAGGGCCCATGATTAATCGAGGTTGCTCCATTTAGAGGATTCTTCTGTTTATTTGTTTCTTTGTCTTGTAATAACGCCTTGTTGTGCGACAATATCCGTATTTTACCGCTGTTTGATTTTTTATTCCGCTTTTTCGCGTTAGCTCGAAAGCTGCCTTTTTAATTAACGCCATCTTGCGTTATCTCCTTTCTTGCGATATCGCTCTTATTTTCTCCAAGAAATGGTACCTGCTTTTCAGAGCATTTAATGCTTGCTATCTTCTCATTAGAAAAGTCGCGATTGTGCAGGCACACGTGTCCATTTCTTCTGGCGCTGTGGGCTAGCGTGCTCGAGAACTTTACTGAAATCGAAGCGTTGTAGCACTTTTCTAGAATTGCACTCATTGCCTGACTCTGTTCCTCATGTCGCTTCCACGCAACGACTGTGGCCTCCGCCGTTTCATTCGATTACTAGGGTTATAAAACCCAATATTTATTCTTTTCCTTTTCTTTTATCATACCACCTTCTCATATTTTCTTTTAGCCGTCTTGTTTTCTTCCCACTATTCAAGGTTCTTCGAAGTGCTTTTTCTCTAAAGGTATTTCCTTTCTCCTCCATCGTCTTCTTCATTTTTACTTCTTTAATTCTGCCATGGCTAAGACTCGCCGTTCTGAGTCTAAATCTGCCGATGAGAAAAGGATGGATATTACTGCTAGTGTTATCACATCTGAGGCCGCTCTCCGTGAGCATTTGGCCGCCCATAATGCTGTTATCCCTGACGATTATAAGGCCATTGTTGCCCCTGAGTCAATACGTTTGAACAGCATTTTGACGGGCAATCGTAGGGTCTTGTATGCGCAAATGTTCCGTTATGGTTTCCAACTTCCCATCGACTCTTTTGTAAAAGACTTGCTTGTTGCCGGCAATCTGAATCCGGCCCAATTATCCCCAAATGCGTATTGTTGTGTTTATGCTTTTCTGGAACTTTGTAAATACAAAGGGATCACTTCCCCTTCCCTTCTACTGCTCAAATCTCTTTTTAAGCTGATGAAGTGTCGGGGAGTGATAACGATATCGCCCCGATTCGATGATGACTCTCTCAAGTCCTTTACTTGGAAACTCCTCCACATCGAGTCTTCCGTTGATGCTTGGAAAAAGGAGTTCTTTGTGATAGATCTTCCTGAAGATCCTGGTTCCTGGTGGCGATCTGGGTTTAACCAAAACGTCGATGATAACGTCTGGAGTCGACCAGGGACCCTTCCTCAATGTGAACAAGACTGGTTAAACAAATTGCTCAAACTGGAAATCAGTGTTCACATTCGTCAAGTGGCTTGTAGAATGGACATTCGTTCTTGTGTTAAACGTGAGTGTCGCGTTACTCCCTTTTTTGTTATCGCTGATACTAATGCTGACATTATTTTGTGATCTCGCAGCGACGGATCCCAACTATAAGCCTGAAAGCGTAAGGAGACGCCTAAAGAGGGCTCAAGATAGAGAAGAAAAGGAGAAAGCTACCTCTACGGAAGCTACTGATAAACCCACGGAACTGCCGGCTACTTCCGCGAGTCTTGCTCAAGTATCCTCTTCTTCAGCTGGTGAGGGGAATACTGATATTCCTTTAGGCATTCCCATCGTGACCATTACTGCTCTTCCTGCCCAGCCTTCTTCTTCCCAGGCTCCTAAGGCCATTGCCAAAGGAAAAAAGAAGAGAAAAACAAGAAGCGTTGCCGCTCTTACACCTTCTCCGGACGCGGCAGGTTCTTCAGAAGCACCTCCTCCCACTACTGTTACAGTAAGGGTGCCTTTTAGCCACGATATGCTACATTTCAATGTTTGTCGTCGTTTGGTTTCTCTTTTCTATATTTCATATTGCGTTCTTGGCAGGACACTACCGCTGTCGCTACCTCCGCTCCTCCCTCAGGCGATATGAATTTGGGTTACATGCTGACTGGTTCTAAGAAGAGACAGCGGCTGGAAGGTGAGGGGGGAAATCCATCTTCCTCTACCACCGGGATGGAGAACAGAACTGAGGACGTTTTTGACTCCACGGCTGTTCCCCAGGGAGGGCATTCCTTGGAATTTTTGGCAAACTTGGGAACAAGCGAGACTTTCGAGGTTTCGCCCAATTCTTTTGGAGGTCCTGTTCATGCATACTCCTCCAATCTGGGATATCAAGAGGGCTTGCAGGATTTTTCTGGCTATCAGCCTCATGGTGCTTATCTTGCTCCAGGGGGTTCGTCCACATAGGTTCACCCTCCTATTCCTCTGGCGTTCGTTCCTTCGAGCATCTCCCTGTTGCACCGTTATGGCGAAGGAGGTGCCACCTTCAACTTTGTGGCGGATCTTAGTCCGATAAGTGGGGGTGGCACTGTGACCCATCAAGTTGGACTGTACGATCTCCGTAACACTGGTTTGGCGGCATTGGGGGGTGATGGCTCGGATGAAGTTTCGGTTTTGCTGGCTTCCCAAATATTGGCGTCTGCGGCAGAACGGGAGGCTTTCCTTTCCAAGACCGAGGTTGATAGAGTGAAATCATTACGCTCCAATCTTTTTACTAATATGATGAAATTCCATTATTGGGCGGAGGAGGTGCAGCGTCAGGCTGCCTCTCTTTCCTCCTCCTTGGAGGAATTTTCGCGAGAGCGGAATGAGAAGAAGTTGCTGGAGGAGCGTACGCAACTATTACTGGCTCATCAGGAGCTGAAGAAAGAACATTCTGAGGTCTTGGCAGCGGAAAGGGCCAAAAATACTGTCTTGGAAAATGAGAAATCATCTTTGGCCAAGGAGAAAGCTACCCTGGAGGGAGAGTCGGCCGATATGAGTCTGTGGCATGTCGAGCAGACTGCCGCTATTTTAGTCGATTGCTTCGAGGAAGTCCATAGGGTCGATGCGTACAAACCTGATGAGGTCACGGCGGCTTTCAAGCGAAAATTTGCCCATCTTAATGAGGAGGGTTTTCGCCAAGCTAAAGCGGCAGGCTGGAAACAGAGGAACTCCGAAGGTTGACGTGCCTCAAGGCTTTGCCGCCCTTTCCTTAGCAATCGAGCATCACTAGATTTTTGTCATTATTTTGACCACTGAAGTTTGTAGCCCCTTAAAACATTTTGATGTATTCAGACAATTTCTATCGCTATCTTTCCTTTCCTTTAGTTGTCTCCTTACGAGCTCCTTTGGCGTTATCTTCTCCCTGTTATCACGATGCGTTTACTTTTTCGAGCAGATCCTTAGCAGTCCCATCAAAATTACTAAAGTCGGTATCGAGTTAGCTTTCCTGGTAAGCCTTACGATATCGCTGCTTACGAGATCATCACTCCTTCCTCTACCCGAAAAGTATTCTGCACATTCCTAATTGTAAACCATCAGTAACAAAAACACACGAGGGATAGTAGTTACCCGTAGGAGCCTTTCCATTGCCATCATAGGGTGTTACCATGGAACCCGCGTGAATCGCTTTTACTATCAGCTCTATACTTCACCAGGGATTACACATCTGGTTACTAGCTGGGATTTCGCGATCCTTCGTGTTTCCCTCCTTTCGCTATCGGCCCGAAAAGTGCCTCATCTTAGTGAGCTGTCGGATTGGGACGGCTATCACAAGGCTGGGGAATTTTCACTTTTGGGCGTTGTCCTCGCGTCTAGAACCGTGTCCTTACTTAATGGCCTGGCTGCAGCAGCCCAGCCGTTAAGATAGGATTCTTATTTCTAGACGGAGTTTCTATTTCTTTAGGGCGTGCCTCGTCTTGATGGGCCGTCTCCACGAGAACGGTCAGTACAAGAGAAGGACTTTTCACTCCCAAAGATACCGGGTAGTGCCCTCACTTAATGAGCCATCTGATCAAGATCGGTCATCACAAGGATAGGACTTTTCACCCCCGGGGGCATCCAGGATCTTTCAATCCGACGCTAATTCAAGGTATGTTGGGTTGTGCCCTCACTTAGTGGGTCATCTGATCAAGACCGGCCATCACAAGGATAGGACTTTTCACTTCCCAAGATACCCCCTTTTTTATCTACACAAAGGCAACCACAAACACCCACGAAAGCTCTCTTATCGAGCGTTAGTCATGGTTAGGGTTGACATAAATCAAAGGTGCAGATAAAATTAAATACTAGGGTAATATAATCTCAAACGAGCGATATTCCAAGAGTTGGATAAGGGTGTACGATCGAGTGTCTCCAGATGATAGGCTCATTTCCCGACAACGTGGGTGACACGATATGGTCCATCCCAGTTTGGACTGAGTTTTCCCATACGTTGTCCTGCCACTCGCTTGTCTCTGATCACCAACTTTCAGTAACCGCTCCTTGACACGCCTGTTATGATAACGGGCCATCTTTTGTTTGTAATGCTGCGTTTTCAGAAGGATTTCTTCTCGGACTTCTGGTAACGTATCCAGGTTAGCTCGTAACCTTTCCTCATTCAGTTCCTCTCGAAAGTGAGCCACCCGTAGGCTCATGGTTCTAATTTCCACCGGTGTAACAGCTTTGGTTCCGAAGGCCAACGCGAAGGGTGTTTCTCCGGTGCTAGTCTTAACAGTCATGCGGTACACCCACATCACGTATGGCAGCTCATCAGCCCACTTCCTTTTAGACCCTTCTAAGTTTTTCTTGATACCGCTGAGGATACTCCGATTGGTTACTTCCGCCTGTCCATTAGTTTGCGGATGAGCCACGGAGGAAAATCGTTGCTCGATCCCGAACTCTGAGCACTGGTCTTTGAAGAATTGGCTGGTGAACTGCGTTCTGTTATCGCTGACAAGGACGCGAGGTACGCCAAACCTCATGATAACTTGATATTTGAAGAAGCGCCAAGTTTTTTCTGCCGTGATTGCGGCGACCGCTTCAGCTTCCGCCCACTTAGTGAAATAGTCTACCGCCACTATCACAAACTTCAGTTGGAACCTTGCCTTTGGGAATGGGCCTAGGATATCGATCCCCCATTTAGCAAAAGGACAAGGGGCGATAATTTCAGATATTTCAGCAGCAGGTCGCCGAGGAATTTTGGCAAACTCCTGGCACTTAGGGCAAGTTTGCACATAATTGTAGCAATCTCTCCGGATGGTGGGCCAGTAGAATCCGGATCTGAAGACTTGTGCCGCCAGAGTGCCACCTGATACGTGTATACCACATACCCCTTCATGGATCTCGCGCAAGGTGTGAAGACCCTCTTGTTCAGTTATACATTTGGCGGCTGGGTGAGAAAAACATCTCCTAATCAAATCCCCGTCATAGTACGTACAGCGAGCTGCCTGTTTCAGCACCTTCTTCTTTTCAACGGTGTCTTCCGGCAGTTCCTCATGTTTCAAGTATTTGATTACGGGAATTCGCCAGTCGCTCTCATGCTCTTCCACACATAAAGATGCTTGCTCTTCCATGAAGGATGGTACCGATAGCTCACGATAATATACGCCTTTGGGTATGGACGCTTCCGGATTCGCGGCCAATTTGGCTAGATTGTCAGCTTCAGCGTTTTCCTCCCTGGGAACATGCTCGAAGCTGACTTGCATGCCCTCTTTCTTTATCTCCAATAATTCTCGCTTTACTTTGGCAAGATATTGAATCATGATGGGTTCCCGGGCCTGAGAGTACCCCAAGACCTGGTCAATTATCAACTTGGAATCACCACAGATCTTTAGACGCAGGTCTCCTGTTCTTCCAGTATCGTGCCTCCCTTTAGAAGAAAGTCCTTTCCCTACTCTGAGCCCGGCTAGCAACGCCTCATACTCTGCCGCGTTATTAGATAACGGCTGTAGGATTCGAATGGCGTATTGTATTTGCATGTCGTGGGCCCATTTATGAAGATTCCAGCTCCCGCCAGCTCTTGGTTTATGGCCCCATCCACATGGATGATCCAAAGGTCCGTATAGGTTTCCAGAAACGGGAGATCCATATCGCCCCATTCTGCTTCAGGTATGCCGGCCAAAGGATCCTCTGTATGATACGATCCCAGCCAGGGCCAACCCTAGTGATGCACCCACAGGCGCAACCACCCGCGCCAAGGCCCGAGCCTTGGGAGATGCAGCCGCGAGCCTCCCATTGCCGCCCACGGGCCCGATCACTCGAGCTAGGGCCCGAGCCCTACAGACAAGACTCAGCAGCCTTATTCATATGGAACTGAAGGCAGAGACAGCCTCAGAAGAAGCCAGCCTGCGCGCGCCCCAGCCGCGCCTTGTGACCTTGATCCGTGCCGCGGATGGGCCACACTTGGCCACTTCGGACCTTTAGGTCCACCAGCGACCTTTTCCTATTTTTGACCAGGCCATGTTCATTTATAATACAAGAGAGGAGTCCAGGCCAAAAATCAGGAGAACCGCCCGAAGGATTTGGGACAGGCCCAAATCACAAGCCCGCATTGGACAGCGAAAGCCACTACCGAGCCTTTTGAAGATTGGAGCATATTTCCTCGCACAATATTCCTCCCAGAACTTCATATATGTGTTAGGAAGTTTCCCTCCAAATTTCAGTGGGAACGCTCGAGGGAATAAGGAAAACGCCTTGTTTCCTTAAAACGTGATTCGGCGG
Source organism: Viola odorata (assembly GCA_963691705.1). Taxonomy (NCBI): domain Eukaryota; kingdom Viridiplantae; phylum Streptophyta; class Magnoliopsida; order Malpighiales; family Violaceae; genus Viola; species Viola odorata. The sequence goes on from OY829541.1 coordinate 36,279,640, forward strand.
ACCCGCAAGCAAAGCCACTTGGGCCTTTTGACCTAAACGGCGGAGCCTGCACTTCTATCCTATTTAGTAGACTTTATTTATGTTATTTTAGGGTTTCAGAACTTATTTGGAAGGGTGGCTTGTTGCCATTTTCGTTTAATTCATTTTTTAGAAACTAAACTAGTTTCCATTTTTTGGAATTAGGGTTTTGCGCTTCCTTAAAAAGGAGCCGCCCATGTTATTTTCAGGAGACTTTGATTATTGATTATTAAAAGCATATTGCTTGGGATCTTTATCCACTTGTTCTTGATGAACCTTGCAACTAATTGAGTTTCGTGCATTCGATTAGCTTGTCAAGTAAAACTTGAAAGCACCTTTCATTGAGTCATCCGTTCTTTGGATTGCCAAGCATTGCGATTTGGAGATTCAAAGGTTTGACGCAAGATCCTCAAGGGATTCTGCGTGGAGTGCCAAGCATTGCGACTTGGAGATTCACGTGTCTTCTTCGAGTTATTTTCCGCATTGAAAGCCACGTCGTCGGACAACGATCTAAGGAGGGTGTTCTAGCCTACAAGGAACGCATCAGTTGGTAGCGGAGCTCAGCTGTCCCGACTTGGTAAATCTATCCCTTTAATTATTGCGTTTTCTTTGTTAGAATTGGTATTCCTTCTTCTCTTCTACACCAATTCTCTTGTGTGCTGTGTGTTAGTTGTCTTGTGTCAATTATGTCTTGTGTGTGCGGTTAGTGTGCAAATCATCCCAACGATTTGTAGGTCTTTACTATTGTCAAAAAACAAAAACAAAAACAAAAACAAAGTCCCCCAAAGTGTCTTAGTTAATTTGTGTTTTCAGTTGCATTGAATTTATAAAAAAAAAAGTGAAACAATTTCGTCAAAAACAGAACAGGGGCGAAATCAGTACCATTCAAAAAAAAAAAAAAAAAAGAACTTCAGAATCAAATACTAGAGTGAATTTGTGACTCATAGCAAAAATAATCATTGGATTTCGAATTGGGAATCAAAAGTTGTGGCAAAAACAAGTTTCAAAACCCTAATCGCATGCCATTAGCGTTTTTGAGTTGTCAATTGACTCAATCTGTGTATTTTGAGCTTTTCTTTGATTCCAAGACTACTGTTCCTTCCTACTCTGTAGTACACTTGATTGATTGATTGATCTTTGCAATTGAATCGAGTATACTACCTCAAAATTTTCTTTCTACACTAGTTTTCTTTGTGTCTCTTTGGAAGCTTTTCTTGAAATTTCTTCGAGTCAGGTTCATCTTGGACGACTGGAGGAGGATCTAAGGCAATCTGATTGTGAGATTATTAGAGAGACAAACACGAGAGTAAACACATGAGGGAGTGATAGTTTTAGGCAATTTTACGCTTGGAAAATTTTCTGTTTTGAATTTCAGGATGTCAGGAGATCCAGAAAAGGAGGCTACGATTGTGAACGATGTAGCCAAGGCCTTGCAAGATATAGCAGCCCAGCTCCATGACATAAGGGCTTGGAAGCAGCAGTATGAGGGTAGGCGATCACAAAAATCATATGGCGACGATCGCAAGTGGAGGGATTACAATCGTTGTGATGTGAGCATGAGTAGCATCCGACCGAAAGTTTCACCCTTCAAGGGCAAGAGAGACCCCAACACTGGTTTGACGAGAGGTATTCCTTCTTCAACTCATGTGCGAACGCGAGATATTTTATGTCATACATGCACAGGCCGAGGGCACACTTCAATCCAATGTCCCAACAATAAAGTGAGCATTAAGGATCATGGTACGAAGAAGTGTAGTCAAGTTAACAATGCCAAGACTACTCGTCTGCAACATGTTCTTAGCAATAATGATGAGACCAAGGGAATTCAGTTGGCTGCCCTTACTAGTAGTGTTGTGAATACACAAGGTGAGATGGTAGCAAGTGACAATGGGCATGTGACGGTCGTATCCAAAAATGCTAAGGTGCTTGTTGAGCGCAATATGATTGAACCAGAAACAACTCTTGCTGGAATTAAGAACAATAAAAATCTTGAGAGAAAAAAAGGAGAGTTGAGTGAAAAGAAAGAGAGTGAGAAAAACAGCCCCCATGAAAAGAGTGAGCATGGGCAAAGAGATGAAATAAAAAACAGCCCCCATGAAAAAAGTGAGCATGGGAAAAGAGATGAGAGTTTAAAACGTTCGCATGAAAAGAGTAAGCATGCAGAGAGTGGCATTGAGATATCAAAAGGAGAGGTGTGTGTTTATGCCAAGAGAGAAAAAGTGAGGGATGCAATACATGTGCAAAAAATCTGTTTTGGCGCAAGCCTCCAAAAACTGAATTTTTGGCCATTACGCTTAGATTTTCCTAACGCTAATCCGTTTGTTTTCTCTTGTATTATCCTTTCTCTTAATGTTCAGAACAAGAGCAGGTTGTTAGCAGAAGAGAAGCCTCTTACCTTACCACCAAGAAGAGGGAAAGAACCTTGCACATCTGTGGTGCCTATTTTTGCAAAACCTAGGCCATTGCGCCTTGATCTTTCTAACCCAATTCCGTTTGTTTCCTTTACTTTGGTTGTTCACTCTCATGACCAGAACAAGAGCAGGTTTTTGGAAGAGGAGAAGCCTCTTACCTTACCACCAAGAAGAGGGAAAGAGCCTTGTGCATCCAGGGTGCCTAATTTGGCAAAACCTAACCAAAAGGGTATGATATGGGTCTCTTTCCTAAGGAGCGATTTGAGTGAGTATATGAACATCATTAATATTTATGCTTCTGATTATAAAGTTAATTTAATTGATGATGATTATATACAAGAGCCAAAGGCCAAGTTATATACCTTTGAAAACTACTTGCAAAAGTGCAAGCGATTTGGTGTGTTAACTAGGCCGAGAGGTCTTACTTTCCCTAACACAAAATTATTTGAATCTTCACATATATTTATATTGTTTGATCATTCTGCCATATGTGAGATTTATGATAAAATTGTGGGTAAATCGACTGGACTTAAGGGAACTCTATTCAAGCGTGATCACTTATTTAGGTCACATGACCTTTTGCGAATTTTTGATGAATATGATGCGTTTGATAGTTGTTTGGTGAGTTACTGTAGTATGTTTGAAATTACTAACTTAGTTTTAAGGAGTGTTATGTCTTTACATGATGTTTCTTTAAGTTTTGATAGTAATTTTAATGGAAAACCTTTCTTCGCGAAGTTGCTTGAGTTTTTACACCGATTTAATCCTTATGCTACTAATTCTGATTTTTATAGAACTTATAGTGATTATTTAGTTGAAACAAGGTCTATGTTTTGTATGCATAAAGGATATCATAGCAAGCGTGAGCGCTTAATTTGGTTGTGTAGCTCGTTACAGAAATTGACTGTGTATTGGTCATATGATGATGGTTTAATACATCAATATAACACAACTATTACTAACATACTATTTAAGGATGTTATGCTTTCACATCTTGTTCCTTTGAGTATTATTAGTAATCATAGCAAGGAGTCACTTGGTGACTCGCGGATGGAATTGTGGAGGAGACTGAGCACGACAATGCTAAATTGGACACCTTGTCAACCACAATTGGGAGTTTCTAACCGCATGAATAAAGGAACGTTTGGTTCTGTATGGCATGTCTTTGTTTGTAAGTATATGTTTGCATGGGAAGAATGTCTTCCGTTTGTTTTATTTACATCCTACCTTATCACGCTTGCCATTATTTTTAGTCAGTTGGTGAAACTCGTGTGTTGTTTTGCTCATATGACACCTTTCGGTTTGATGTTGCTGCTTTTGAGAGAGTTATTTAGTGTATGTGGCAGCAAGGGACAATCCAAGTGCTATGGTGTGGACAGCCTATGGAAAATCCAACGCATTGCCCTATTCAAGGACATTGCAGCCGAAATGGATCTACAAGGTTGGTATGGCTCCATTCGTGATTACTTTGATATTTCTAACTTAAGGTTATTGGATGCAGGTGATGAGGATGTTGCTGATCTGGATTCGAGGGCGAATCCTTCTCAAGATGGAGGGGATGATACGATCCAGCCAGGGCCAACCCTAGTGATGCACCCACAGGCGCAACCACCCGCGCCAAGGCCCGAGCCTTGGGAGATGCAGCCGCGAGCCTCCCATTGCCGCCCACGGGCCCGATCACTCGAGCCAGGGCCCGAGCCCTACAGACAAGACTCAGCAGCCTTATTCATATGGAACTGAAGGCAGAGACAGCCTCAGAAGAAGCCAGCCTGCGCGCGCCCCAGCCGCGCCTTGTGACCTTGATCCGTGCCGCGGATGGGCCACACTTGGCCACTTCGGACCTTTAGGTCCACCAGCGACCTTTTCCTATTTTTGACCAGGCCATGTTCATTTATAATACAAGAGAGGAGTCCAGGCCAAAAATCAGGAGAACCGCCCGAAGGATTTGGGACAGGCCCAAATCACAAGCCCGCATTGGACAGCGAAAGCCACTACCGAGCCTTTTGAAGATTGGAGCATATTTCCTCGCACAATATTCCTCCCAGAACTTCATATATGTGTTAGGAAGTTTCCCTCCAAATTTCAGTGGGAACGCTCGAGGTAATAAGGAAAACGCCTTGTTTCCTTAAAACGTGATTTGGCGGACCCGCAAGCAAAGCCACTTGGGCCTTTTGACCTAAACGGCGGAGCCTGCACTTCTATCCTATTTATTAGACTTTATTTATGTTATTTTAGGGTTTCAGAACTTATTTGGAAGGGTGGCTTGTTGCCATTTTCGTTTAATTCATTTTTTAGAAACTAAACTAGTTTCCATTTTTTGGAATTAGGGTTTTGCGCTTCCTTAAAAAGGAGCCGCCCATGTTATTTTCAGGAGACTTTGATTATTGATTATTAAAAGCATATTGCTTGGGATCTTTATCCACTTGTTCTTGATGAACCTTGCAACTAATTGAGTTTCGTGCATTCGATTAGCTTGTCAAGTAAAACTTGAAAGCACCTTTCATTGAGTCATCCGTTCTTTGGATTGCCAAGCATTGCGATTTGGAGATTCAAAGGTTTGACGCAAGATCCTCAAGGGATTCTGCGTGGAGTGCCAAGCATTGCGACTTGGAGATTCACGTGTCTTCTTCGAGTTATTTTCCGCATTGAAAGCCACGTCGTCGGACAACGATCTAAGGAGGGCGTTCTAGCCTACAGGGTATCTCCTACCTCGGGTCTTGTCAACAGTAGGTCAGACGATAGGTAATCCTTCAGGCCGATAAATGCCTCCTCACATTCCGGGGTCCACCCGAACGAGGCTTTCTTGCGTATGACTTTGAAAAAATGAAGACACTTCTCTCCTTACTTGGAAATGAATCGCCCGAGGGCGATAACTCGCCCGGTTAACCTTTGTACCTCTTTGATGGTTCTTGGCGATATCATGTCTTGTATGGCCTTAACCTTTGAAGGGTTAGGTTGGATACCTTTTTGGCTGACCACGTAGCCCAAGAATTTTCCCGTCTGAAATGCGAACATGCATTTTCGAGGGTTTAACTTCATGCGATACTTTTTCATTACGTCAAAGACTTCCTTTAAGTCCCGCATGTGATCTTGAAAGTTCGCGCTCTTTACCAATATATCGTCAATGTATGCTTCCACATTTCTCCCTATTTGTTCTTCGAATATCTTGTTTGCCATACGTTGGAACGTCGCCCCAGCGTTCTTCAGCCCAAACGGCATCGCTGTATAATAGTACGTGGCCTTTGGAGTGAGGAACGCAGTCTTTTCTTCATCTTCCAAGGCCATGGGGATCTGATGGTATCCAGAGTTAGCGTCTAGTAAACTTAAATAAGCGTACCCGGCGGTCTGATCAACTAACTGATCTATACGAGGGAGCGGGTAGCAATCCTTAGGGCAGGCATCATTCAAATCGGTGAAGTCGATGCACATGCGCCAATCCCCATTGGGCTTAGGAACAAGGACAAGGTTCGCTAGCCAGGTGGGATATTGAACTTCGCGGATGAATCCTGCGTCAAGAAGCTTTGTTACCTCCTTGTCCACAGCCGATGCCTTTTCGCTAGAGAACGCGCGCCGCTTTTGTTGAACCGGCCGAGCGTCTGGGTCCACATTGAGCCGATGCTCGGCTATTTCGCGCGATATACCTGGCATGTCTGCGGGTTTCCACGCGAAATCTCCTCGACATTTGTTCAGTAGCTGGGCCAGTTGAAGATTTTCCGCTGGGCTGAGTTTTTCGCTGATTAGGAAGCTTGCTTCCTTTATGCCGATTACTGGGACGGGTACCATTTTGTCCAAAGGTGGAGCGCGCTTCTCATCACCCTGCTCGTAGGGGTCCGCTGCTATACACACATACCTATCGCGACTCCTTTGAGTCATGAGCGAGTAGCATTCCGCCGCCAGCTTTTGGTCGCCCTTTATGGATACTACCCCATCCCAGGAGGGGTATTTCATTTTTAGATGCTTCTGAGATATCACCGCTCTGAAGCGGTTGAGAAAAGGTCGCCCGAGTACAACATTGTAGGGCAAATTTAAATCCACGACAAGGAACAACAAGTTCTCTGATCGTTTATAGGTGTCTTCTCGGAAATATATGGGCAAAGTAATTACCCCCGTGACAGGGATTGGAACCCCATCAACACCGACTATAGGCCGTTTGCTAGGCGTTAGCTCATTGTCAGGGCGTTTCATGAGATTGTACGCTTCCAGCGAAAAGAGGTTCACCGCGCTTCCGTTATCAATAAGGGTTCTTCTGATTCCATGATTGGCGATGACAGGCGTAACCACCAGTGCATCATTGTGCGGATAGACAACGCCTTTCTCATCTTCTTCGGAAAAGGATAATATCATTCGATCCAAAATACCTATCGCGCCTCCTTTTTTTATCGTGTCATCCCGTGTGCGTTTTTCTCCTTTCACGGCTGTCGGTTGCTCTGATTCGTCCATATAAGGGGTTCCTCCTGCGATGATGTTAATTATAGGGATGTACTCGTCGTCAACCGTAAGAGTTTCTCTATCTTTTCCTCCGGGAGCATTATCCTTCTGCGGAACGCGAGGAGGAACTGGTCGTTCATCTGCCTTCCTTTTCAGGGGGTTATTTCTGGCGTCTTCTCTTACTTGGGTGGCGAATTCTCCTAAATATCCTTCTTCCACCAGACGTTCTATCGCCAATTTTAACTCTCTGCACGCTTCTGTGGAATGTCCCCTGGCTTTGTGGAATTTACAATAAGCATTTTCCCTTCTCCCTAGAAGGACTCCTGGTTTTGTAGGCGCAGGGTAACGGATGGGAAGATTTCGCTGCTCTGCTATCGCTAAAATCTCTGCCCTTGGTACATTAAGGGAAGGAAAATCTGGGTCGTATGTCCGATTTTTATAAGAATCCCCTTGACGTCGAGTGGGGGATACACTAGTCTTTCCCTTCGAAGGATGACCCTTTTGTCTATTGGAGGCTTTGGGGATATGATCCTTCCGCCTGGCGTAATCGTCGATAAAATGATCGTCAAGAAAGGGCTTCGCGGGAGTAGCGGTAATTTGAGATGTCCCGTGCGGCACGTTATACGTCCTATCTCTGTTTTCTTCTTCTTCCATTTTCGCATAATTATGGGCTTTAAGTCTCAACGCGTCTAAAGTCACTAGAGGGTCCACCATGAGTGCGTCTTTCAGTTTTTCGTAGCGGAAGTTCCTTTTCAGGGCTTCTATAGCAAAATCAATAGTGACGCCCGGCGTTAATGACATTTCCAAATCGAAGCGGCTGAGAAATTCCTTTAAGGTTTCTTGAGGCATTCGTTGTATGTCAAATAACGCGGCGACAGATTTCCTGATTGGAATCATCGTGCTAAATCTGCTCCGGAATTTAGATTCTAACTGTGATAAGTTATTAATGGATCCACCAGGGAGACCTTCAAACCAGAGACGCGCAACACCCGACAATGTCATAACAAATATTTGGCACAACGCCGCATCACTGTGGGTCTGAAACTGAACAAAATCTTTCACTTTATTGATATGCGAGATGGGATCCTTGGTGCCATCATAAGTATCAGTGGGAAGCTTCACGCGTCGACTGACCCTGTGACGCCTTATACGACGACTAAACGGGTGGCCCGATGTATCATCAAGAATTTCACGCGCATGACGCGGGGGAGATATTTTAGCCTGACGCCCCCTATTTCGCGGTTCTGGCGTAAGATGTCGCCTAGGAGATCGACTGTGACTCCTGGGTGATCGACTTCGATACCTTCGACTACTGGATCTTTCACTGTACTCGGGAGACAAACTCCTGTTGGCTCCTTCCCTCCGTCCGTCCCACCGGTTCCTAACCCCCTCTAGTTGCCTATCTCCCTGCGGGAGGAGACCTTGCGGCATCTGTGGTACGTAAGCCTCTACTCTTCCTTGAGTGAGCTGCACAACACTAACCGGAGGATCTCCCACGGACAAAGGCATCTGGAAGTTTTCTGGAAACAACGGTGATAAAGGTCGATCAGCGACAATAGATGGTGTGAACATGACGCGGGGAGGGAGACTAGATCCAGAAGCACCAGGCGTGATTCTTGCGGCCATTTCAGTCAAATATTCCAACCGAGAACTAAGGGCCGCTATTTCTATTGCAAAAGGATGTTCATGATTAAGTATAGATCCCCCCGAAAGAGGAGTGGAGAAATCAGATCCGGCTGTCTGAGATGACGAAACGACTGTTTGTGGGGAGACAAGTCCCCCTGTAGTTCCGACCGAACGGTCTAGAGATCCTGAAATAATTGGTTGCGACGTCATAGAGAGATCAGTAGTAGCAAAAGGGAATAACTGTCTGCGGATTGAGAAAGGGATATTAGAGGATGATGATCGGATCGGCTCCGATCCTGCGGTCATGACCGTTCCAATCTTCCGACTAAACGGAGCTTGGCTATTAAGGACGCTCACTTAATATACCAAAGCTCTCAATGAAAGCACCATTTGATAAGATTCGAGGCCGTGTCTGATCGGAACGGCGGCGGTCGGTCGTCGGATGTACCTGCAAAGCGTCGGAGGGGGGGCTCCGGCGTAGACACTCCGATGCTTAAGTCAGTTCGGGGATACAAATTAACAAGAGGTTCTGCTGGGTCCTCTCGATCATACCTTCTGTTCGAAAAAGTAGGGATATTTATAGGCCTCGATGGCGATACCTGGCGATAACAATCCAGGCGATGTCTGGTGATGACGTCACGAGCGATGCCAGTAGGTGACGTCATGAGCGGTATCTAACTGGGCTGCCGGGAGCGATAACCTCGCAGTTCCCTAGGATGGGATGGCGTCGTGCGTATAGAGACGCGTGAGTCCCCCCTCCGCTGATGTCGACCATCCTAGGAATCCTTCGCTGATCCCTGGGCGATATGAAGATATACTATGGGACTTATAGGAATCCGTCCCGGCAGGAGTCGCAAGTGTAGTAGCACCATGAAGGTTATCTTGATTGTTATCAGTTCTCAACTTATGTTATTGGTTGATTGTATGCGGGGATTTGAACTATTTGTTCAAAATCTTTTAATTTCTTGGTGTGCCTTTTATGCTTTTGTTGATACTGTATTAAGATTCTGAAAAGAAAAAGAAATAATGATAGACCATGTTGATAATAAATGGTGTTTTGTTAACAGAGAACTGCTGGAATAATTCTCTCTTTGGCGTAAGCACTCATAATATGTGTTCAATACAAAGTCATTCAACTAGCGTAGATCTTCCCTCTAAGCATCACTGCCTTTCCAAAGGACAGCAGTGTGACTCCCAATAACCTATCCTTGACTAGAACCCGTAATAATGGCCCAAGGCTACGGACAGTATTATCAATAGAAGAAATCCCCCCAGATGTTGTTTGTCGGAAAAGAGACCCACAATGGAGACCCACAATGGAGAGGAGGATTTAGTCTAGGGGTGGACTTGGGATTATCTCGCACTGGCATTGCCATCAGCAAAGGCTTTGTTGTTCGTCCTCTCACGGTAATTGCCTCGCTAGTGTCTATGGCATTCTTATAGTGCAATTTATTTATCTTCAGATTTTGTTCCGAAGATCAATGTTTTTCATTTTTTTTGCTTTGGCTAGCATGTTTTAGGTCTTGAGGTTGCAAGGACAAAAACTTGAAGTTCAGCTTCTTGAAATTGCAGAGGATAAGGCACCTTCTCTCAAATGCTTATGTTTGAAGCATTTTAAGTTCAATTTTGTTAAGATTAAGATTGTGAGAATGTAGGAGGTAGATGAATTAATAATTGGTGTTCCTAAATCTTCGGATGGAAAAGAAACCCCGTAATCTAATAAAGTTCGCAGTGTTGTTGGAAGGCTTGTTGTTCGAGTTGCTAAGAGGTGAAATATACTCTTATTATCTGTGCTTTCCTTGTCCTGTATTTGTTGAGAAGTATCCCCAAACATAATAATAACCCATGAAACATCCCTCTTTTATCTCCTACGCGAACCTCAGCATCACCTGCCATATTGACTTGAATACTTGTGTTATGGGGAGCCATTCGGATATTTTCCCTTCAAGCCAGTGCATCATAGCACGTAGGGTTAGAGTTTTCTTGGTATTTGTTTTTCCTGTAAAAAGTTCTACTCATGCCTCTTTACATGTTCGTAACCTATTGATTGTATGAATCTGTCCATCTAAAGAGAATTCAGGTTTAGTTATTTTAGATATTGAATATTAATACAGGTAAAATATTCAGGGGCTTGCGAGTGTACCTACTGGATGAACATGGAACTTCAGTGGAAGCTTGTGATCGAATGATTAACATGTAATTGTTTCTTTCCTCTGCTCTATTTCCAATACAATACATGTAAATTATTTTAGAAAATCTTTTACTAGAATATAGTTGTGCACTGGTCAGTGGGATTTTGAAGGACCAAGTTCCATCTATCTGTTGATTAAATCCTATCATCCTTGCAGTTCTTTTCTGCACCTTAACTTCAATCACACTGTTTCTGTTGAGTTGGTTAGCTCATTGATTGGTCCAGATGTGTACGCTAGGGCTTAGTAATGTTGACTATTGCCAAAATCATGTGGGTAAAGGTCATAATTGCATGAACCTGTGTGTTTAACTGTCTATTGTCCAGTATTGGTGTAACATAATGGTACTACATACTGGAAACTTCATAATCGATAGTTAAGGTGTTTGACTAAAGTCCAATTCAAAGAGAATACTGCTTTTCAGATGGAAACTTTATATCAGTAGTTAACTTGGTATTTACATCTTATCCCTTTCAGTGGTCTCAACAAGACTCTCCGGCAAGAGAAAAGTGATGCCAGCAGCATAATGGACATGTTCCTTTCCTTATCTTTCTTCTTTTTCCAATATTTTTTTTGTTGGTATATTGAGATTATGGTTCATTGTTGCAGATGCTACTAGAGAGATATTTTTCCACATCAGGGGAGGGCACTGAACTTGTACTACCCAAGCAATTGGATCTACAGGAAAAACTTCGTAAAGGTCTACCACGGGATATCTAGTTTCCTGCTGCATGATTGGATGGCTCTCAAGAGTTTCTGATCAGGAGTGGGACACAAACTCTGCCTGCAGCAGAAAGTTTAATGTCATTGCTGTTCAAATCCACATGTACTGAATTTTGTGTGTTAATACATTTTCCTTTCTCAAATAGAGTTCATGCAAACAAACATATCAAATGTTCCGGTACTCCGTGAAGCAATTAAAGGTTAGTTTCCAGTTTTCATGCTGGTTGTTTTTGTGGGTACTGAGTGTTTCTATCTTCCTGATCATAGCCTCCTTGGGTGACAGGTACAAACAATATCCATGCAAGAGGTCCAGTGTATGGAATAATCCAGAGTTTTAAGAAAAATAGGTTGCGTTGTGGAGACTTTCTGAGCTTAATATTTTCAGGTAAAAAAATCATTGCAATGGATCTGATAGCCATCTCAAGCTTGAGGATTGCCTGACCAAGTGATAAAATGGTAAGTCTCTGAATTCATGTCTTTGTGTTGTATTAAAAGCTTACTAGTGTCTCCTCGGCAGCTATTTGCATTAGTGTCATATTGTTGTATTTCTCATTTTTTAACCTATTGCATCATGAGACAGATGGAGCAGTTTTATTGCTATAATTGTAGCTCTCAATCTCCAAATATATCACAATGTAACTTTGGATGTACTAACTGAAGCAGTTACATTCTCAGAGAAAGAGCTTGGTGGTGAGTTACCTAGCAACAACTGATACTCTTTACTGTTTTTCTATGTGCAGGAATTTTCTTGGATTGGTTTCATCAGCTTAGGTAGCTCCACAATGTTGGTCGTACTCCCATTTATATACATCACTTTGCAAGGTCAGCAACTTCTTCCACCTGAAAACCTAAATTCAAACAAATTAATGAAATGAAAATAAACTATCCTTGCAGTTTTAAGCTTCCATAAGAGAAAATTGCAAATCCAATTAATAATTAAAATTTGACTAGAACACATGCATATCTGTAGCATTGAAATACTTTTTTTGTGATCTGGTGTTTGAATTAGTTTGTACTTCTTTTTTAAAGAAATTAAAGATTAAGGGTCCATAAGGAATCCCCTCGGTCACACAAAAAATGACTCCCTAATATATTTGTAAAGATTAAAAAAGACATAAATTGCCGACAATAAGCAATAAATATCTCTTTCTATTAATTAACATCTCAAATAAGCCAATAAACGCAAAGCATTAAGTATTGTAAATTACAATTTTCTTTTAAAAATACAAATATCTTATGTGATGACCCAAATATATTAAAAAGTCATTTTTTGTGGAACGGAGGGAGTAATTTTTTACAAAGTAATAAACAATCATGTAGAAAAGTTTCCAATTCCATTTAATGATGAAATATGGATGGACCTTCATGCTTTCCTTAGACAGGCATCAGTTGGTGGAGTGTTCTGAAATGCTCAAGTTTCGTATGGATCTATATAATGCATTCATCATAGAATTACAGAGAGTCTCATTGGGCTTGCGAGAGGCTTGGGTGTTGGGGCGAGTGGTTCGCGCAAGATTATTTGTAGGTAGACATTCGAATTCTCTCGTGCAACTTGAGAGTGGCGCAGGCTTTTCGTAGCATTGTTGATGCCATGCAAATATTGCTTTCCAAACAATGGGAGGTCAAGTTGATTCATATATTTTATGAAATCAATTTAGTTATTGATGGTTTGACCAATTTGAAAATTTCCTAAGAAGTATACTATAAGTCGTACTGTCCGAATGTCCAAGCCATAAAAAATCTATACTATATAAAAAGCACGAAGGGTCTTATTCTTTAAAAGTCTATTATACTTTTAAGTTATTGTTTAAAAGTCTATTATACCCTTAAGTTCCTTAAGTTTTTTAACTGCAATCACTTATTTAATTAATTAACCTACCTATTAAACTCATCGGTTATTTAATTAATTAACCTACCTATTAAACAAGTCGTATATACTTGCGCAATAGGAGAATGAGCAAATCGAGTACATTAAGGAGAAAGTGACTGAAGAAGGCAGACAGGAAGATTTGAAGAAGGGAAAAGCACCTGCACAGGTACTATTTCTAAAGACTTCCTTTGTGTTATTTGGTGGTATGAACAGATTGCTTTGGATGAGGTTGTTTTCTTAATGGATTTAGCTTCTATCGAGGGAACCTGGGACGATTTTCTGGAACGTATTGCTGAATGCTACAGGCAGGGTGGACTCGATGATATTGCAAAATTTATTTTGTACAAAGATTGATCTATATTAGGATAGTGTCAAAAATGGCACCTGCAATCTATTTGATTGAAACATTTGGTACCTCATCTTTTTTTTGCTTTTAAAAGCCACTCGCACTCAAAACTTTATTCACATTTGGTACCTCACCCTGACGTCGTCTGACACTTTCCGTCAAGTGTCCGACGTGGCATGACACGTTAGATGCCACGTGTGTAGTTGCTGACGTGTCATGTCACGTCAACTCATCTTCTTCCTCTCAATCTGTTGCAATTTCTGGAAAAAATTGTTTTTCATATTTTCAATTACTTTTCATTTCACAACCAATTTTGTTGACACAACACCCATTATTCGCAACCACAAACTCTTACCATTTCTCCACCGTTTACTTTGAACAAAACAAAAAATATTTTAAAACAATCAAGTGTAGCAGCAGCACCATCTCTATCCTTCACTGTCTCACCCTACCATCCGCCTCGTTATCTCCGGCCGCCTTCAATGGCTAGATCTGGCGACACCACCACCTACCGATAACCAAAGCCACCATCCTCAACCCAACACCATTTTTAGTCACTCCATCATCTCAAACTCTCTTCTACAATTCTGCTCAACACTCTTTTTTCTTTTTTCTCATATTTCTTCTCAACCCATCCTACCAATTACTAGTTTACCACAACCATTACAAACAACCAAATTTGTAAAATGGCGAATACGATAAAGGCGTGACTGCAGTGGTATAGTTACAAGACCAGACTCGCACCACCGCCGGATTCCACTTGGACCGCCCAGACTCACACCACTCTATCCGTACAAATCAACCTGACTCATTACAAACAAAACCCATATAATACTCGTACAAATCAACCTGACTCATTACAAACAAAACCCATATAATACTCGTACAAATCAAACTCATATAATACAATCAAAACCTGTATAGTACCCGTATTCGTTCATGCAAACCCAGACCCGAAATCATATACAAATAATACCCCCAAACCCGTTCATCTCCTCAAACCCGAATCAAACACAAACAATACCCCCAAACTCGTCTGCTCCGAATCAAACCTGTTAATCAAACATAAACACGGCAGCCAACCAACAACAATCCAAGAGAAATCAAGAACAAGAACGAGAAAAGAAATGAACAGATGATGATGATGATGAATATTCAAAAATAGAAAAGGAATTACTCTTCTTCTTGCTTGTTGGGCTTATCGAAATCGGAAGAGGGAGAGTGTGGTGGATCGTGGCAGTGACTGTTTTTTTGTTTTGATGGAGGTAGATCGGAGAGGACGGTTGGTGTCGGCGATCGGTGGATGGCAGATGACGGTGTTGTGGCAGTGGGTTGTGACGGTGGTGATGGAAGTGAGGTGGAGGTGGGAGATGATACGATCCTAGTTGCATAGGATGCGTAATACGCACTTTGTGATCTAGTTAAAGGCTTGAATTTTGACTTGCGAAAAGATAGACTCAACGAGACTGTTTAACCTTGTCAACAACCTATGTTAACCAACCTAAACGTATAAAGTGAGGTTCTTGAAACGATCCCTAACCCTACAGTCAACTTGTGAATGTCAACCTAGGTGAAAAGAATCAATGGAATGAACTTTCAATTTTACTTACAAATCAACTCGAGCATTCGGACTCAAGAAGCAACAAGGTTCACGCATGAACAATTGAGAGAAATATTCTCTGGATTTTATTAATCAAAAAGGACACCAAAATACAATGAGTTTGTGTGTGCCTTTATATAGGCGTACACAAAACCTAGTAGGAATAGAACTACAAGCACTATCCTAAATCTACTCGAACTTCTACTTAAATAATTAATTAAACTAATTACATAATATACCTAGAAGTACTAAAACTAGTAAAATAATGATTCGCACGGCCGGAATGAAGATTGGTCTGATCCCTCAAGTCGGACGACCAAGGAGCGCACTCTTGCGCATGGAAAAGTCGACTCATGCTAGCTCCTAAATGCCTCATGCGTTTGAGCCGAAACTTGACCAGCAGCTCCCCAACATCCCAAAGGGTCTTGTATTTCATTCAGGGCTTGCTGATTGTCGCTCATGTCCAAGATGGCTCGGGCGTCATAATCGTAGGCATTGTTGGGCGCGCATGGTGCGGCCATGAGCAGCGTCCCAAGCCATGGGGCTTTCTCGCGTAACACAGCCTCTTCGATGAGTGTCTCGTACTGTAACTCCTTGTGGATGAGCTGTGATAACCTCGCTTGAATCTCCTTGCCTCTCGCACGCGTCATTGGTCCAACGGGTGGCAATGGCATGGCGTGCGCATGCGATGTGCTAAGGTTGGTGCGAGGATTCGCATTATTCCCTCCCCCTTCAAAAGGATTCGTCCTCGAATCAGCACCATCGTCCTCATCACCTACATCAAACAAAGTCAAGTCAGTCACGTTAAATGTAGCACTAACGGAATCATACTCACTAGGCAAGTCAAGCTTGTAGGCGTTATTGTTGATCTTCTTAATAATTTGAAACGGGTCGTCGCCTCTTGTAGACATCTTTCCTCAGCGTTGGACTGGAAACCGTTCTCGGCGTAAGTGTAGCCAAACCCAATAACCTACATGGAAGGATACCGTAGTCCTTCCATCGTACTTAGCATTCATCCGCTCAATGTTGCATTTGGCTTGCTCATGAATTTTCTTCACCAATTCGGCCTTCTTCTTTTTGTCCAATAAATCTCAAAAATATGTAAAAATGGAGCAATCAAATGGATTCAAGTCAAAGAGGTAGGAGGTCTTGAAATAAGATAGCCTCTACCTCTACGCCAAACAGAGGATATTACCCTGGAAATACAAACAAAAACAAAAAAAAACTCAATATACACTGAATCCAATACCCAAATTGAAGAACAAAAAGGAGAACAAAACAGATGAAACTATTAAAAATCGTAAAAAAAACAAACATACCTTGTCACTTCTTCGATCTGAATCAAAAAAAAACTGATAAACCATTTTCTGCTTACCTTTTCCTCTATTTGGCACCAAATGGCTTGGTAGCCATTGGTGTGTGAAACAGAAAGAGAGGCATCCACAACATCGTTGAATCCATAATCTAATAACACAATTCCAGTTTTGCCAACTCATCAGCAATTCCCAATAATCTATTCATGTCAATGCCACCCTCCATGCATACAGTGTAATCCAGCTACCTCAACAAACTTAATCAGCAAACATGACTTTTAGATCTTGGATGATTATAGCTACTATCGGACACATCAACAATTCATGAAAACCAATTCCAGCTAAAAACCCATCTCCATTATTATCCATTTCCTAGCTAAGCATACCAAATCATCAAAAAACTCTACAGCTATGAAACTTACAAGCCTATACAGCTAAACGAAGCCTGAAATTAGCAAGGAAAATGAAATGATAAGCACAGAAATCCAAACAGTTGAGAGTAGTGGACTTTGGGCGGCGGATGGATTAGGAAACGAGAGGGAGGGACTTGACAAGGTAGAGCGACAACGGAGGCGGAATGGACAAGGGAGAGAAACGACGGAGTCAACAAGGGATGAAGGGAGGAGAGCGATGAGGGAGACGGAGCGGAAGAAATAGAAAGGGAAAAGAGTTTGGGGACTAATGGGTATTAATGGTACCCTTTACCCAACCCAATAAAACTCACCTATTTTAATTTAAATGGGTACATACTATTTTTACCCATTTAAAAATTACATTGACTCATTTAACACTCGTACTCACTTAAGTTAATTGGGTATGAGTGTATAATTGGGTATGGATAGATTTTTGTCACCCCTAGGTACAGGCCAAAACGTAAAACAACAATATTTTACGAGTTCGAATGTCCATCTCGTGTGGACAAAAATTTAAGCTGAAAACATCCATTTATTGTGGAGTGAGGGACTAGTAGTTTGGCATAATTTGACAAATGTCACATGGAGGCGTCAAATTATGCCAAACTAATGATAAAGGATTAAGTTAATATAAACTAAAAAGTAAAGGGACTGAATAATATATTTTTTTATTGAAAAGAAACTAACTTGAGTTAAAAAAAGAAAATCTAAAAAACCTCTACGGATAAGAAGTTTATTGTACACCGTATTAACAGCGCTAGCTTCCCAATGATTTTATACACAAAAAATACCTAGATACCTGACTAACCTAGCAAAACCGACCCGGTGCTTCCAGCACGGTAGGTCTTGGATTCAAGCCCTAACTTTGTGTCCTATCCTATCCATGGGAAAAGAAGGAAAGAAGCTAGCAAGATGAAATTAAAGGGCAGAGGTGGTCACACGGATAAGAAGAACCCAGTAGTACGATAACTATCATATCATCCTCAAGAATGTTGATTTTGCGCCAAGCACAAAACCAGACTAGCTCGGGGACAAACACATTGCTCAAGAGAAAGCACAGTCCTCCACGAAGTGGGTTAGTGAGTGTAGAAAAGCTTCATCCACCAGCAGTTTTAGCCCGTATCATTGATTTTCAGTCCTCGTACGAGAATTTTCTTCGATTAAACTTCTGCTAGTGGACATCTGTGCAGATATTAGTTGCAGACATAGGTAGTCAGTATGATTATTCATCATCCACCAAAGACATCACTGGAATCCCCTTGCTGGAAAAACCTGTACACTTGACTATCATTTCATCACCTACCTCAAAGTCACTCTTGCCATTACCCTGCAGGGCAACAGGAAATTGGTGATTTTCGTAAGAGTGACGAACAAATGAAAAGAAAAGAAGAGCGAGAGAGAAAAACATCAGTAGCACCATCTCTGAACAAGAGATTTAGCATAAAAAGTTTAACTAACATAATAAAGAAATAAACTAACCCTAGGGAAAATCAGAGTGAGAAAGAGAGTTGGATTTTATTGTACCATGTCAAGAAATGTAACAACAAACTTTGAAAGCATAGCAGTAAGAT
This sequence comes from Viola odorata, assembly GCA_963691705.1. Classification (NCBI taxonomy): domain Eukaryota; kingdom Viridiplantae; phylum Streptophyta; class Magnoliopsida; order Malpighiales; family Violaceae; genus Viola; species Viola odorata. Next base: position 36,298,148 of record OY829541.1, read on the forward strand.
GATGCATACCTCAAACCGACACATTCCACGAACTCCGCCACCAAGCTCAAGGACTAACCCATACGTACGGATTTGATGAACCTTGGAAATAACCTTTGTTCCAATTTTCAGATTCTTTGCACTGACAGAAGCCTCGACCTCACCTTCTTTATCAGTCAGCATATCTGATGAGTTCATAAAGCCACTAGAACTAGACAACGTGGAACCAGGGCCATCATTTTGAGGCAGGTTAGCCATTTTCTTCTGATCCAATTTGGAGGCTTTAGAGGTTTTAGACTTGTTCTTAGAACCCCAACCCCCAGACAGACCAGCAGACCTTTCCTCCTCATCACACTCTGCAGTACTTCGTATCAGAAATGCTGGTGTTGATGAAGAGGGGTCTGCCACACTTTTGTCATCCTGTGACTCATCCACAGTAGCCTTCTGCTCTTCCAATTCATTAGATACGGTCTCAACTGAGGCCCAAACACTAGGCGTTTCTTTCATTACAGGAACAAACTTTTCAGCAGCATTACTCTCAGATTTGGGACTTGGTAAAGTTGCTTTAAGTGATAGTTTAATATTGCCACGAACATCCTGTCCTATGCACGTCAAAGAAAGCTGCTGTCCAACAGATACCACATCTGAAACCCGGATAACCTGATGAAAGCAAGGAAATAGGATTTTGTATTTAAAACAAGAAACTATAGGAAGTTATAATTGATATACCATAAACCCATTCATAGGCAATATAAATGTATTATCCACCGCAACCTTAAAGCACATAAAAGAGGATCACAGGTTTCAAAGCTGCTTTTAATTGTGCTTTTAAACAAAATATATATTAGTGAATCTCACATCATAATAGACAACTATATCTAATGTGCAAACCAAGGACCACCTAAATAGTAGCAGCCTGGTGTTGTTGAGATTAGTGGATTGCAACTCTATAAAACGTCAACTTTTTATGTAAATGTGTGAGAGTAAGTTATTGGTTGAGAGTAAGCAAGCCTTAAGACATCGTTGGGCATTAAAACAGGAAAGGAATCACAAAATCATTTAACAGTCCATGCTCTTCCTCTCAGTATTTCCTATCAGTCCATACCATTGATGAAACCAGACTACCACCATCTTAATTTTGGAGCATAATAGTTGGAAGTCTCTCTTCATTTCTTCTTTCAAGTCAATGTATTTATTAGGACCTTGTCAGTAATCATAAATACTCAAAAGGTATATTAACAAACTAATACTGACTTCAAATTTGGATTATACCAACATCACCTGTGCATGTTACTGTTTAGACCTCATTTGGTTGACTTTCAGCACAAATAAACTCGGTTTTTTTAATAACAGCACGTAAATTACTAGCAACTTAAATTAGAAAAAGTAAAAAGCCACTAGGCACTCCCTACCGGTTCATGAGACAATTCGGAAATATGTAGCAGGCCTTGCTGGCCACCATTGAACTCCACAAATGCACCATATTCTTTAATTGAAGAAACAATGCCCTTGTAGACCCCACCAATCTCAATTTGCCGGCCAATGATAAAATCTATCTGGAGGAGAATAAAGAAAAGAGATGGTTATGCTACCTGAACCAAAACAAGAATTCTGACCCAACTCAACTTCCGTTGCCAATATGGGTATCCAGCAAGGAGAAATATTTGGCCCACACAAGGACTTAAATATACCGATTAAATGTAAGAAAGACTACCTTTTCTTGTGCTTTTTCCATTACAGCTTGATTCTTTGCAACAATAGTAAGTGTTCCATCACCAACAGACATCCGTGCACCTAGATTATTCAGCAAGCAACATTATAACATAGTCAATAATGTCAAGTTGATCTACAGTTTTAGACTTCTTCAGTATTTTCAGAGTAAAAATACAAAGAGTTTTATTAGATAACTATGCACACAAGGACACCAATGCTGATGGTCTTCCTAAACATGCGCAAAATTGAAGTACATGATTATTTGGAACATGCTGGACCATGTGATTTGATGACTTGTGTGCACTGTAGGATGATGAGCAAAGTAGGTTATAGTCCATCCATACACATCAATGAACTTGTCTCTTTGACGTCAAGAAAAGCATGAAGCTACTGAGATTTTGTTCTTATTATTAGATGAATCAAGATGGCTCATGAACAAGGAAAACAATCTACTTTTGGGAAACTACACATCCAATGTCAGTGAGAAGAACATCTATGAATTATTATACCACTAAGGTACAAACTTGCATATAGCACATACAAATTCAAAGAGAGAATTGCGCGTTCAAGGACAGTGCACTGCAATGAAGGTTTTACATTTAAATGAGGTAATAGAGGACCAGCTTCTAAATATATACTTTCAGATGTTAAGAAATAGCATGATGTTAAGCAACAATAGCCAAATCACAACTCAGCAACGAAAGGGTCTATTAATTGGGGAGAGGAGCTAAGAGCTCCATTGGAAAAAATAACTTAAGTTTGGGCTGGACCTGTTTCCTCTTCGATTTTTCTCTTAAGGGCACCTAGAGGCCCAATCAAGCGACGAAGAGCTTCATCACTGAACTTTAAGTTAGCTGCATTATAACAGAAATCAGTCAACATTAAGAAAGAACACATTCATTATAATAAGGCCAAGCAGTAGCGTATGGAACAAATTCACGATGGGTATCAAAAGGTCAACCTAATCGAGGAGAATTTTTATCTTCTTGAGTTCGTGGTGCAATAATTTCTCGCTCCATGTGGTCAAGGATTTGAAGACGACCTTTATGTGCAGGCTCCAAGCTCTCACAAATTATATCTAGTGGAATTCCAGCAGGTTTTATATCTAACTGTATTGCAGTGACTCCTTTACGTGTTCCGGCAATTTTGAAGTCCATGTCCCCCAGATGATCTTCCAGGCCCTATACACATCCAATATTCAGAAAGCTCTTAAACGCAACTGTGTAAATGTTTGGAGATTCTCAAAAACTGAAAAATTCTAATGACACCTTAAAATCCAAAATATCTCATAGGTATGGCAATTCTAACCAGAAGAATTAGCAAGCTAAAGTCGTAATTCTAGAAAAAACAAGGCTAAAGTATTCAATATTTAAATGAATAATGGCAATATAAAAAGTATGCTGTAAAACTTCAGTGCAAAAGCAGGAAATAACATAACAAAACAAACAATCTCACCAAAATATCTGTCAAAATACGATAGTCCGTAATTTCACCAGTTGAAGGGTCCACTTCACTGACAAGACCCACTGAAACACCAGCAACGTGTTCTCGCAGTGGAATTCCAGCATCCATCAAAGCCATACTACCTATTTAAGAGGAGAAACAAGAGCATCGTAAGTGAAGGCAGCTCATATAATGCTTATTTTGGCACTAATGTAAATGACATTCAAGTTTGCAATATCTTTTAGTGTCTAAATTAGCATTCGTTTTTTTTCTTCTTCAGTTTAACAGATGCATAGCAAGGGCTGGAAACAAAGACCAGGCCTCCTTCCCGATGAAGGAGCACCAGAAAACTACACGCTCATCCGTCAAACTGATTATTCTTTATGACAATGACATGAAAAACAATCCTGACTACTAGAAAATATCGGGGAAAAATCCTAGCATTTAAAGTATGTAGCAAGAATAAAAAAAATGCATGGATAGTAAACCTCCACAGACAGTTGCCATTGATGTCGAGCCGTCAGATGCCATGACTTCTGAGTTGATACGAACAGTATATGGAAAGTCTTCTTCAGGAGGTAAAACAGCAAGTAGAGCTTTCTCAGCAAGAGTTCCTAGAAATAATGAAAACACAACCATAAAAATAATCCCTCATAAGTTTGTTAAGTTATCTAGGTGTTCTAACTGGAGTCAACAGCAGAGCCAAGTCATCTAAGTCAATGAGAAACCAATAGAATGTAAAGGCTCACTTAACATTAAGCCCTGGAACACTTTGTCATCTGGACATGATAGCACTAACTCATCCTATTACTGTTAAGAATTTTACCCAGGATGTCAAAAGAAGGCAAACAACTACACATAATAAGACTGAAATAACGTGAAATTCTGCACTCAACTGGGATTCAGAATGATAAGGGAAAAGCATTAATAGCCAATTAAGAGTACCTCTCAAACCAAGGAACCAGATACTAGTTAGAAACAAAGATCATAGAAAAAGGAAAGCTGGGGAAATGTTTTCATTTTTTTTTAAAGGATAGTTATTCATCAATAAAACTGCCAAACTAGTTAGTAACAAGTCAAGCAGTAGATACTTTATTGAAGGATAAGAAGTTCAAATCAAAACATCACAGTTAAGTGCTCGAGTCTCCGCTTGGTTCAATACTTTACATATAAATAACACTTAGAGAGTATAAAAATTGGTTTACCATGCCCAACTTCGCGTCTGTTCAGGCCAACCCGTTTACCAACTTCGTTAATCGAAAACGGTGGAAAACTATAATGAAGCATGAAACGCTTTGTAGGCGGTCCAACCAAGGAATCCAAGCGTTGAGCTTCTGCAGGTGCTCCAAGTGTCACAGTGCAAAGAACCTATACATCATAAAAAGAGGGAGGGGGGGAAGCTAGAGTCAAATTTAAGCTTTACCAAGATTTATCATGAATGCATCAATTAAGCACTAATGTTCACCCAATCCATGTGAACGAGACATAACTGCTGACCTGAGTATCACCACGATTAAAAATTGAAGATCCATGCAATACAGGAAAAGTATGAGCCTCGCAGTACACAGGCCTGACTTCATCAAGATGTCTCCCATCAACTCGAAATCCTTCTGCGATTACCCTCTTTCGAACAACCTGGCATATTTATGAGGGTCGAGAATGGTGATCCTCAAGGATGTGAGATCTAGGATGTGCATAAATGTAGAAAAAAAAATGGGGCCATCAGGAAGTAGTCAATGGCTTACCTGTTTTCTCACTGTATCAACTGCCTTTGGAAGGACTTTTAAACTGTCTTCATCACATTCCTCTTCAAGTGTCTTTCTCACATCTCTCATAATAATTTCTAAGGCCTCTCCACGTTCAAACTAGGATAGTGAAAAGGAAAAGGAATACAAGAGATATAATCAGAATAATTGTGATCTTACTGTATGCACATAAATATGTTCACACAAAGATTGTAGTGCACAGGGAAAATTATTTTCAAATAAAAATGTTTTATAACACACCTTTCCATAAGAAGGATCAGTAAAAACAGACTCAATCTTCGCTTCTGCTAATTGTCTAACTTTTTGCAAGGTTGCATCTGACACCATAGACAGTTTATACTCCTTCTTAGTCTTTCCAGCTTTGGCAGCCAGCCGCATTTGAGGTTCAATATATTTAACCGCCTGAAAGATTAGAGCAAAGCCTCTGAGTAACTTCCCATTAACAGAAACACACTGAAAAAAATATGAAAAGTGATAAATCACCTCAGGATGAGCCAGTCTTAAACCTGCTTCCAGATCTTTCTCTGAGATTTCACGAGCTTGCACATCTATCATTAACGCTTTGTCTTTTGTACAGGCATATAGTAAATTTAGGTCACTCAAGCTAAGCTGCATAAGTACCAATAATTACCAATCACAGAATGACAGAGTGATCCATAACCACAATGCATAGAGTCCACACACTATTTACTGCTTTCTCTTCAAGTTGATAACAACTTGAAAGCAATTTTGTCTTCCTAAGGTATGTTTTTGCAGTGTAAGCTAACTAATATTTTCATGCAAGGATGTCAAAAATACGAATGGGTTAGAAGTTAGAACAAGGACCAAAAAGTATGGAAGTATTAGAGTACCAGGTTTTCCAGTATGAACAAAATCAATAAGCCTCAATAGTACAATGTCTTTCCACTCTATGCAATACTGGAAGTGCAAAAGAACAATAAAAGGAAACAAAACAATACATAGTGCACGCCCAATAGATACAGCATAACCACCTTCAAGAGAATTGTCTAGCTAATTGCAAGAAATATGATTAAGGGGCATTGTTGTAGCAGAGCTGCACAATTATTAAGTCATTACCTCATCCATGGTTGGGTTAACAATGAATTTCCCATCAATTCTTCCTATCCTTATCATTCCAATTGGACCAGCCCAGGGGATATCAGACAACATTAGTGCAGCAGACGTTGCATTTGCTGCCATCACGTCCGGATCATGTTGTCCATCTGATGACAGCACACTTGCCATTACCTCCAAATCACACAAAAATAAAAGCCCTCTCAACACATACATTAAGGTCAAAATCATAAACACTGGAAAGAAACTACAGAGGAACAGCATTTTTATAAATAAATTACTCAGACGTCCCTTGAGTTCTTATATTACAGTCACTACTAGTTTCTAAAAAAACTTGACAAAATGCAGCTCTTGCATTGAAAATAACGGTTTTTCTCTTAAGTTCCAATTAAAGCATTATCATAATTAAAATCATACCTGAACCTCATGATAAAATCCAGCTGGAAACAATGGTCGAATTGGCCTATCAATAATCCTTCCACACAAAAGCTCGCGTTCTTTAGGTGCACCTTCCCTTCTCATAAAGGTATGCGGAATCACGCCTTGCGCAAATTGCTTCTCTTGATAATCAACCTTACCAAACCAAAAAAATCCAATTCATCCATTTAGTGGCAGTTCAGTAATCACATTTCAAAAACAATAGCTAATTACAGCAAACAATTACCGTTAGTGGCAAGAAGTCACGCACGGAATCCCCTTTAGAGGAAGTGACAGTGGAGAGGACATTGGTCTGGTCCATGCTCAAAACAACAGCGCCATTTGCAAAACGAGCTATTTTGCCCGTTTCTAGAGTGATGGGGCGGGACCCGATTTCGAATTCTTCCGTGAAGGTTTCAAGGAATTTGGTGGGCGGGGAAGAGACCCGGGGCTCCAGTTCCGGTGGTGAGTACGGGTTCGACGGGACGGTGCCGAGAGTGCCAGTGCAGAAGGACCGGCAAGGAAGGGAGGGACATTTGAGGAGGCGAGGTAGGAAGGAGGGAAGGTGGTTGGACTTTAAGGCTAGTGAGCACATTTGAGAGAGTGAAGAGATACAGTAACGAGAGAAACGGGTCCTCACTCCTCAGGCAGGGTTTAGGGTTTAAGCAACAGACAGGTGGTGTAGAAATGAGATATCTCAAGAAAAACATAATGGCCATACTATGTTAAAAATTGCATGTATAATTAAAAAATTAATAACTAATGGTAGATTAGTTTTTAATTCTTTATTTACATCGATTTTCTCTGTTGGGCATGACTGATTTTATTAGTTCGGTCCATGGTAGATTGGCCCAGTTTTGTTTCTGTTTTTGTTTTTTGTTTAATGCAAAATGGTCTCGTGACGTAAAATAACTAAATCACTTCTCTCTCAAACTTGCCACCAACTCTATTTTCTCATGCTCGTCCGATCGTCTCTCAAACTTGCTACGTAAATCATGTTGGGAAAACTATTCTTTCGATCCGATAAAGTAACCATCATCTTTGAATAGAATTAATCTCAAAAAAAAGTAAAAAAAAATGTATGATTGTGTTTATATAAATGGTCTCATTGGTGGTAGAAATTCGAAAAGGTTGTGGCTTGACTTTGAGCGTGCTTCAATAAATATCTTGATTTGGTAATTCTTTGGATTAATATGTCTTATTATTCTAAAAAAAAGAGATTAATATATATCTTAAAATTTAAAAATTTTACCATTCAGTCCACGGTAGATTTAACAAATTATCTATCTCATAAAAATGGTATATGTTAATGTTATGAAAGATTTAATAAACTATAAATCTTTTTATATATATAATTTATGAAGAAAACGTATTGGTTATCTAAAAAACTCTTAAATGTTTAAAAAAAAAACTCACTACGATCCTACAGCTTTAAAAATTGTTGTATAAAATTTATAATTTTTAAAAAATTACAATTTGGACTTCTACCTAGTTAAAATAAATCAAATAAAATAGTCAATAATTACACAATAGACAAAAAAATGTAACATAATGAAAATAAATAAAAGATAAATAGGGAAGATGGGAAAACTATGAGAAAAAAAAAGTTAAATGTGATTAATTTTGCAAGAAAAAATAAAAATTTGTCAACAAAATGAAAAATACGATAAACAATTTATGGAAATTAAAGAGATAAAAAATAGGAAAACATTAGAGAGAAAGGGAAAAAATAATATGAATAAATTTTTATTTAATTAGTCAACATTTTGAAATGTGAGAAAAAAAATGAAAAATGGAGAAAATGAAGCTTTTATTTCCACACCCAATTAGCTTATTTACATACCAAAATAGTTAAAAAAAAGTTATGTCATTATATTCTCATATCTTCTCAATTTTTCTTATCAAATTCTCTTGATATGATAACTTCCGTATCTATTACAATTTAGTTTTGGGATCAACCACTTTTTTTTTCTTTTTCTCTTTTAAACAATTGTTTGAGAAAAAATCTATTTGGTATCCAATTTTTTTTTCAGTGTAAATTTACCCCTAATTTTTTATCTTTAATAACTTGACACCCAACCTTTATTCTATTACACATTAGTGATAAAGTACTAATAGAGACCCAGTTTCGACGGGTTAATACCCCACGGTTCCTAATATTTGTCATTTTATTTTAATCAGTCCTAAATTTTTTTTTTCTATTTTTATCGGTCTCAAATGTTATACCTGTTACTTCAATATAGTCCCGACTGTCAAAAAAAGTTAAAGGAGACAAACTCCGTTAGATTTAATTATTTTAATAATTATTTCTACCAATCAGGTCCAACAAACTATTTTAAAAAATATAGAAAATTAAGAAAAATAAAATAAAATAGGATACATATTTTTAAAAATATAGGAAAATCTAATAAAATAGGAAACAAATTTAAAACATATAGGAAATTAAGAAAAATCTAATAAAATAGGAAACATATTTTAAAAAATATAGGAAAATGTAATAAAATAGAAAACATATTTTACCAAATCTACATTATTTTTAGAAATATAAGAAATTAAGAAAAATATAATAAAATAGGGAAATGCTTTAAAAATATAATAAAATAGGAAAAATATTTTTAAAACATATAGGAAATTAAGAAAAATCTAATAAAATAGGAAAAGTATTTTAAAAATTAGAAAATTTTTAAAAAAATACATGTAAAACTTGATAATTCATTACAAAACTAAAAAAAATCAGACAATGTAAAATTATTTTTCATATTTGTTTAATTGTCTGGTTTTCTTTAATTTCAAAATGAATTATCAAGTTTTACATTGTTTTGTTTGTTAATTTGTAATTTGTAAAATGTTTTTCCTATTTTATTCTATGTTTCCTATTTTCCTATTTTTCCTATTTTCTAGATTTTCTTAATTTCCTATATTTTTTTAAATATTTTCTGATACATGGGACTTGATTGTCAAAAATAATTATTAAAATAATAAAATCTAACGGAGTTTATCTCCGTTAACGTTTTTTTTTTACAGTTGAGACTATATTGAAGTAACGAATAAAACGTTTAGGACTGATAAAAATAGGAAAAAATATTTGAGACTGATTAAAATAAAATGATAAATATTTGGGACTGTGGGGTGTGTCGCACCCCCTTTTTGGATTTTATTGCTATACGCGGGTTTGGGACGAGATGTGAGACAAAATCTGGTTCATCTCACACAATGAAGTCGCCACCCTATTTTATTTTCTAGGTTTAGGGAACCTATTGTCATGGCATAAAAACTAAGGCAAAATAGGTCTGAACCCGAGAACAGTGGTTCGGGGTCGTATTATGGACTCGAGAAGGTGTTAGGCACACGAGTCACATCCTAAAAAGGTTACCGGAGAAAAAGAGGTGTTTAATCATGCTTGAAAAATAAAGAAAGTCCCAATTTATGTGATCATGGCCAATAGATGAATTAAATTCTAATAATTCTCTATATTCATGCATACATGCATATGTGCGGAAAAAACATGAAATAAATAAAAGGGTGAGAAATGTTTACTTGTGAAGGGTATGGGTTGATTTACCCTACAAAGTAAATTAGTGCGATTAAATGGTTATCGATAAAAGGGTGAGATTATTAGTGCGATTAAATGATTATCGATAAACAGCTAAATATTTAACGATTTATCACAATCAAACAAAATAATTAATTTTAGCAATAAAAAGCGAGTAGAACAATTATTTAAGCATGCAATAATTAGTTAAGTAGTACGAGCATACGAATAATTGGCAACAAGATTATTGTACACAAGTGACATAATTAATTTTGATGATCAAACGCAAACGGAATAATTAAACTTGCAAAAGCATACGAAAATAAATAAACAGTACAGGCATACAAAAAATAAATAAACAGTACAAGTGCGACGATGGCACGAAAAACGACGGGTCAAAAATATTGGGCCCGACCCACTAGGGCGAGAGTGGGCCCCACCAACTGGGCCAAGCCCAGCCCAGCTGATGGGCTGAAGCAGCCTGGCTGCTCTCTTCACGCTGGGCTTGTGCGGCCCACAACTTCTATTGGCCAAAGAACGCGTCCCTCTCCTTCTTTTCTCACGTGGGCTGGGCAATTTCTTGGCCCAAGACCAAGACCAAACATTTAAACAGGCAATGGTCATCATCATCTTCAACGTTGGGTCGCCGGCACTACTGCCAGCGACCAAGATCCGGCAATCCGGTGACGAAAACTGGATTTGAATATATCAAAATGACCGTAGCAACAACAGGAATTTAATGGTATAATTATAGCAAAATAATTCTAACAATACAGTGCCCAATTAATTAAAAAATGAATAAAAATAATTAACTATATGTCCGAATCGTTCGGTGATTCATTAAAAAGAATCACTGTAATTAAACTATAGATTAAAGCAAAGCTATTTGAAAGCAAAACAACAAGTTATTTCATCAAAACATGATAGGTTTAATTTTTGAAAAATATTGCCGAAAACGTTTTAAAAAAAATAATTTAAAGAGCTAGAGTTGGAGCTTCAACCTTTGGTTGAGCAAGGCAGCCAGCTAGAGAAAGCTTTTAAAGGGTGTTTTGGCTCGTGTTTTGGTGAAGAGAAATGAAGGAGCTTGCTTGCTATTTATAGGGTGTTAAGTCGGTGATGAGCAAGGGAAAAGACAATTGTGCTACAGGATGCAGATGAAGAGCAGCAACAAAAACGCAAAATGGAGTGAGGTGGCGTGTAGCACAGTTGCAAAAACGAATATGAATTTGCAAAATGCATTTGGTGTCAGAGCTGGGGAAGAGGAGCATGCATGAATCCTCATGCTTAAATTGAGAGCCGTTGGATGAGGAGAAAAGATGAGTCAACGTTTGATCAATGGCTAGGATGAGTTGACTTTTGGGAAATGTTTAATATTTATTTAATTGGTTCGAACTATCAACACGAGGAATCTCTTTTGAAATGAATAAAATCCCTAACCAAAAATACTAAAACATGCAATAGAATGCAACAAAATAAATAGTAATCAGTAAATAAAGAAAAAATTCAATTTGAGGTCCGAATTTACTCGCTCGGAATCCTTAAAAGTTCGAACAAAAAATAAATGTTATAGCAAAGTAAATTGAATAAAACAAAATGATATGGCACAAACGAAAATAATAGTAGATAATTATCAATTAACGAAAGAAGGCGTTCGATCCATGGCCCGAGTAAATTTATTCGGGACCGATAGAAGTTCGAACGAAAAGACAGTAAAAATACGAAAAAACTAAAATGACACGAAATTGTACGAAATATTAAAATAAATAGGCAAAGATCGAAAATCGATAGAATTTCGATTTAAACGGGCTAATAATGCGATGAACGATAAAAGTGTAAAAAAATGCGTCAAAAATCGGGTAGCAACCGGGTGTATTAACCCTTCGAAACTAAGTCTCTGTTGGTACTTTATTACCAATGTATAAGAGAATAAAAGTTGGGTGTCAAGAATAAAAAAATTAGGGATAAATTTTATAATGGAAAAAAAATTGGATATCAAATACTGTAGATTTTTTCTCAAATAATTGTTTAAAAAGGAAAAGGAAAAAAAAAGTGGTTGATCCCAAAAATAAATTGTAACAAATACGAAAGTTATCATATTAAGAGAATTTGATAAGAAAAATTGAGAAGATATGAGAACGTAATAACATAACTTTTTTTTTAACTATTTTAGTGTGGAAATAAGTTAATTGAGTGTGAAAATTAAAACTCCCAAAATAAATTTATAAATGTTTAAATCGAGCGCCAAATTATTACAAAAAATTGAATACAAGAGCAAAAATATTATTAAGTCAATAACCAACTTATTCACATATATCTTGCTAAATTATTATGTATACAGAACAACTGAAATTTCAGTTTGAAAACTTAAGTTTCAAGCAGTCCACAAATGAATTAACATAATTCTCAAAGCTTTAATTTTTGGGTCACGAAAATGAGACCGTTTCAGTTTTTGGCCGTGACCTAGCTACCTACTTGTGGCTCATATCTCTTACCGTTTCATTTCTTGGAGTATAGACAACGTATTTTTTTTTTCTTGGTGAAAATCATCCTGTAATTCGGTTATTATATTAAGTGTCAACTATTCAGAACTTAATCGAATAAGACCTCAAAAAACTGTAAAGATATCCCTCACAAATTTTAAATTATTAAATGGTTGAATTAATTAGCAAATCCAAGAAATCATCGTCGTCAGTGCCACCACTATTGTGTGATTGTCAAGCTTTGGTCGAATTTTTCATGTGAGAGTATCATGTGTTTCGTTGAATCAAGCTATTATTGTAACTTATAACTAGTAAGCAATTTAAACGACTAATATTAATTGTGGTCAAACGGTAAAATAATTATCCACTTTAAATTTATATTTAAAGTTCTGTTGGTTTGGGAATGAAGAAAAATTACAATTTCATCTAGAAATCATCTAAAAAGATAGAAATGATAGCCGAAAAGCTTGGATAAATTTAAATTTTAAATTATTAAATGGTTGAATTAATTAGCAAATCCTTGAAATCATCATCGTCTGTGCCACCATTATTGTGTCAAGCTTTGGTTAAATTTCGTGGGAGAGTCTCGTGTGTTTCAATGAATCAAGCTATTTTTGTAACTTATAGTTAGTAAAGAATTTAAACGACCAATATTGATTATAATCAAATAGTAAAAAATTATCCATTTTAAATTTATACTTAAAGTTCGAGTGTTGATGTTGGGAATAAAAAAAATTACAATTTTATCCAGAAGCCGTCTAAAAGGATAGAAATGATAGTCGAAAATTTTAGATAAACTTAAATTTTAAATTATTAAATGGTTGAATTAATTAGCAAATACAAGAAATATCATCGTTAGTGCCACCATTATTGTTTGTGTCAAGCTTTGGTCAAAATTTCCACACGAAAGTCTCATGTGTTTCAATGAATTAAGCTATTTTTGTAACTTATATAGTTAGTAATGAATTTAAAGGGTCAACTGAAAGAAATTATTCACTTTAAATTTATGTTTAAAGTTTGAATGTTGGTGTTGGAAATGAAAAAAATCTACAATTTCATCCAAAAGCTGCCTAAAAGGGTAGAGAAAATAACCGAAAAGCTTGGATAAACTTAAATTTTAAATTATTAAATAGTTGAATTAATTAGCAAATCTAAGAAATCATCATCGTCGCGTGAGTCTCATGTTTTCAATGAATCAAACAATTATTGTAACTTATGACTTGTAAGGAATTTAAACGAACAATATTAATTATGGTCAAATAGTAAAAAAGTTACCCACTTTAAATTAATACTTAAAGTTCGAGTGTTGGTGTTGAGAAGAAAGAAAAACTACAATTTCATCCAGAAGCCGTCCCGAAAAGCTTGGATAAACATAAATTTAAATTATTAAATGGTGGAATTAATTAGCAAATCCAAGAAATCATCCGCCGCGATTGTGTCAAGCTTTGGTTAAATTTTCCATGGGAGAGTCTCATATTTTCAATGAATTAAGTATTATTGTAACTTGTAATTATAAGGAATTTAAATGACCAATATTCAGTAAAAAAATTATTCACTCTAAATTTATGTTTAAAGTTGGAGTGTTACAATTTCATCCGGAAACTATCTAAAAGGGTAGAGCCAGAAAACTTATATAAACATAAAATTTAAAATATACTTGAAAATTACTAAATTTTAATATTTTTTTATAGCATTTAATAAAGAGAATATATAAATAATTTTATGATCAAAAGGGAATAAGAGAATACTCGAACATATCATAAAAAAAATACTTAACCCTTCCATTTTCAGGCTGGTCAAATTGAAAAATTCCTTCCCTGATTAACAAAAAAGAAAGATGATTACTACTTAGTAGGGAAAACCAAAAGTCCCATTGTCCCAACATGCAATAAAACAAAACTATTCGGTTACATCCTGCAAATGTAACAGTCAGCAAGCCACGTGTCACTTTCTCACAGGGTCTCGACTTCTGGGCCCACCCACCCAATATGCTGCTGTTGTTGTTGTCCTCCGAATGCACCATTCATTTGCATGAGCTCTCGTTGGTATTATATATTAAACCAAATTTCAGTGTCACGGTACACGGTCAGAAGAAGAGGAAGAGAGAAGAGAGAGAAAAAAAAGAAAAAGAAAAAGAAAAAGAAAAAGAAATCACAGATTAGCAAGAAGGAGAGGTCAGGATTGCTCACAAATCCTCCAAAGAGGTAAGAGGGTAAGGTGCGTAAACCCAACAATAACCTCTTATCCTATCCATCTCTATCTCTTATATTTCCATCCAAAACCTTCCTTTTCCTCTCATTTCCTTTCTTCTTCTTGCTCTCCATCTATAGAATTGATGAATTCCTGAAATGGGAATTTGAGATTCTCTCCAAAATTTAATATATATATATATATATATGTATCTTATAGATTATAGCTAGAAAAAAGAGAAGCAAGAAGAGGAGCAAAAATGCCCCCAAGGTCTGGTAAAGGCAAGTCCAATAGACCCAAAGGAGAGAAGAAGAAGAAAGAGGAGAAAAGTATGTAATTTCATTTTTAATTGGCATTATTGATGATATATGTATCAATAATTAAATTAGATTTTGGATTTTTTTTCTATTGAATATTGTTGTAATTTTGCAAATTAACTCTATTTTTCCTTCAGTAGTTCCAAGTGTTATTGACATCACTATCATCACTCCATATGAATCCCAAGTTGTACTCAAGGTACTTTCTTTTTTTTAATTTCTGCTACTAATTAACTCTTTGTTTTTTCTTCTTTTAAATGGAAAGTGTAATTTAGTAATTTAAATAAATATATTTATTAAAATAAAACAGTTAATTTTGATTAATTCTTTGCTGTGTCTTGTAAATGAAGGGCATCTCCACTGACAAAATACTGGATGTGAAGAAACTATTATCTGTGAATGTGGAAACATGTCATCTTACAAACTATTCTTTATCTCATGAGGTGAGTATTATTATTATTATTAATTTATCAGTATTTTGTACCTTCTTCTGTTTTCTACCCAATTGCATACAAATGATTAATTAATTAGTTTTTCTTGGTGTTCATTATTCATTTAAATCATATATTTTTTAATTAAATAGATAGTTCCTATGCGTAATGTACTCATTTTCCCCCTTGTTTGGCAGGTTAAGGGCCATAGATTGAATGACAAACTAGAAATCTTTACATTGAAGCCCTGTTTGCTCAAAATGGTTGAAGGTAAGTGAAGCTCTCCCTATTATTACCCCCCAATAAAATAAAAAAGTGAAAAAACACAAATATTTTGAATTTTTTAGCCAATAAAACAATATTGTTTGCATAAATTCATTTAAAAAATAGAGCCTTTTATGGTCAGGAATGTTCTTATGCTATTGGGTGTTTAATTTAACCCCATGGAAACAAAATTAAATTAATATGTTTAACATATTATTAAAAAGAAAAGTGACCATACTTACCAGGTTTTGACCTTGAAAAAAGAAATACATAAAAAATAAAATTAATTTCTTTTTCAAAACCTCTGGCATTTTGTGCCCAGAGGATCTCGCAGAGAGTTAGGTGAGTTGCAAAGTACTAGCTGTAATTGCTTACCAGATTTATTGGCATCTCCGCCTAAATCTGGCAAAACCAGTAAGAAGGATTGTTTTTTTTTGGTTTAAATATTATTGAATTTTAAAAAGGATGATTTTTCGCTGATACAAAGCTTATTATTATTATTACTTGGTACTAATTAATAATTGCACACGAGAGCGGTTCATGATGGCAGGGGAATAGTGACATAATTAATTTGGTACGAGTACCTGAAACTTAAATAGTAACGTAAGCAAATGATACTAGTTGCAATGAGGTTGTCGTTTTTCTACTGTGTCGGTACTTTAAAAGATTCTTTAACGTCTTTTGCTGAACAGTTTTGACCCGATTCCATTTTAACCTCCGACCGCCATGTGCGCGGTCGAAAATAGGTTAATTCTTGTGCATTTTGACCCACCAAATTTACAAAAATTAATATAGTGTTAAAGTTGAAGAAACTCATTTATTAATCATAGTAATTAATTCATTTTTTTTATAAAAATCAATTACTCCCTCTGGTCCGAAATGTATGACTTCCTCGCATCTCAATATTCAGTAGGGAATACATATCGAGGAGGGCGGATGAGGCACTATTTAACCCCAAAAAAATCCGTACTTTTTTTCGAACGTACGTTAAGGATTAACGTACTTCCGAGAAAAACTTCGGGGCAAAATTATCTCATATAGTGATTGTTCTGGCCGTCTTAAGATACATTCCGAAACAGTAAAAACAAATACTTAAACGTCATACATTTCGGATCGGAGGGAGTATTTGGTACTAACATGCATGAACCAAAAAGTTCGTTCATTGTTTCTCCAAAAAAAACTACCCTACCATTACCCTATGAATTCATGACTTATCACTAGTTTTTGGTTTCTTTTGTTTTTTCTTTTGAAGGATTTGAGTGTATCCTTGCCCACCCATCAAACAATCTCTTTTTAATTTTACCGTCTTTAAAAATTGCAAGTTAAATTGTACTCGAAATGTAACTTTTCTATATTAGTCTTAACTCAAAAAACTCTATTTTCTTATAAAACCGATAAAATGGGAAAAAGAAGCGAATGCTCTATCATAATCCAGAGTACCCAACTTTTATCAGTTATTTACACTTCTGCCACTACTTCCGTTCCAAACAGAGGAGTACAGTGACGAATTACAAGCCGTAGCTCACGTGCGGAGGGTCTTAGACATCGTGGCATGTACCACCCGATTTGGCAAACCTAAACGAGCACAGTCACCGTCAGCCGCCACGTCATCGTCGTCTGAGTCGAAATCGAAGAGAAGTAGCAACAAAGGGCCCCACAATAGCATCAGTAACGGAGCAGTTTCCGCATTCGACACCAATAATGGGCCCCACACCAGCACGGCAGCAATGTTGGCAGCCGAATCGGCATCAGTGTCGGCGGCAATATCGGAAAGCATGGACATGGCGGCGATTCACCCGACACCGAAGCTCTCGAAGTTCTATGATTTCTTCTCATTCTCTCACCTCTCCCCTCCCATACTTGGTAATGTTGTCTTAAACGACACGGGTTTCTCATATGATTTCGTTCTTTGGTTTAAATGTTGATTGTTCTTTTTTTGCAGACCTCAGGAGGTGTGATTTTAAGGATGGGGAGGAAAGGCGCCAGGGTGATTATTTTGAAATTCAGGTATGTGCTTTTCCCACTTTTTTTCTTTTCAAAAAGTTTCTGGAACAATTTTGTAAAAGAAGCATTTCATAAGTTGATGTTTCCATAAAAAAATAAATGGACACAATAATCTTACACTTATATGTCATAAGTTGATCAAATTAATAAAGGGTTAAATTTTTCTTAGTAGAAATTAACTGCAAACTTGCACTTATTTTTGTATCTTGTGTAAAGAAGGCCGATTTTGTGCGTATTTTGTCTGTGTCTTTAACATGTAACTTCAGTAATGTGGTAACTTCCAGAGCTACCTGGGTATATTTTGAAATTTTAGAAATAAATGCATAACAATTTATGCGTCTGATGAATGCGTACAGATAAAGATATGCAACGGGAAGTTAATACATGTGATTGCTTCAGCAAAGGGTTTTTATGCTGTGGGAAAGCAGTTTTCCCAGAGCCATTCCCTGGTTGATCTTCTGCAAAATCTCAGCCGAGCTTTTGCAAATGTGGGTAATTTTATGTTGTTGTTGCTCAATTTTAATACTGTGACTTGAGTTTAATCAGTTTTGCTAAATAATTTGCTTGTGAATAATATTGTGGGGTTTTGGATTTTGTGCTCAATGCAGGCCTATGATTGTCTCATGAAAGCTTTTGTCGAACATAATAAGGTAATTGTTTTGGTTGTGTTCTAGTAATGGTGATAATCATTTCTGCTGCAAATGTGATATCGTTAGTGCTGAGGATGATTGCGTGGTCTTATTTGGTTTCTATCTTTACTAGTTCGGTAACCTTCCATATGGCTTTCGTGCGAACACATGGCTTGTTCCTCCTTGTATTGCTGAGTGCCCATCAAACTTCCCATCCTTACCAGCTGAAGATGAGAGCTGGGGCGCCAATGGCGGTGGGCAAGGAAGAGGTGGTGAATATGATCACCGACCATGGGCCACAGATTTTGCAATATTAGCTAGCCTACCATGCAAGACCGAGGAGGAAAGAGTTGTTCGAGACCGGAAAGCCTTTTTGCTTCACAGCCAATTTGTTGATGTTTCAATCTTTAAAGCTGTTAGTGCTATTTGCCGCATCATGCATTCTAATTTCCATGGAAAAGATGGAGTAAATTCTTGTTCCAGCTCAGTCCTTCTTGGGGACTGTGTGGGAGACTTGTCTATTACTGTAGAACGTGGTGAAGCTGATGTGACCTTGAAGTCTGTGATCAAAGTGAATGGCATCTCTGCCAAGGAAGTTGCTCAGCGGAATTTACTTAAAGGGCTAACTGCTGATGAGAGTGTAGTTGTTCATGTGAGTAAAATGCTCTCTTTTTCCTTTCACAGAATTATTTCAAAAGAATATCATCTGAGGTTTCTCTAATTACACCCTAATATTTCGTAGGATACTTCGTCACTGGGTGTTGTGGTTGTAAGACTTTGTGGATACGTTGCAACAGTGAAAGTTGTTGGTGATGTGAATGTGAAAAGGTTTGCTGCTCAAGACATTGAAATTGACGACCAACCTGATGGAGGAGCTAATGCTCTTAACATTAACAGGTTCAATTATAATTCAAACTTTTTTCACTATAGAAAGAGTAAACAATGTGCTATTGCATACCCATGGGGTAGACATTCCAGTGGTAAGAATTGTAGCTAGGAGTTGATGATGCGCCTTTTGGCATTGGTTTAGCTGGTTAGGGTACTGTTATGAAAGTGAATATGAGAAGTAATTTGCGCTTTGGATACTTTATTTGGAGGAATACTATATTGGTTGGCAGTACACTCCTATGCTTGGTTAATCACCAACTACAACTTAGAGTATTCCTTAAGAGCATCTTTATATGTATTAGGTATTTGTGTTCTCCTCCTTCTACTTACAGGGTGGGAAATTTATTGCAGCTTAAGGGTTCTGCTCCACAATTCAATTGGAACTGAATCATATGGGGCTCTGTCACCTTACTCAACATCTGATGATATAGAAGTGTGTACATATCTTGTTCGACAAATAATTGAAGAGGATTTAACCAAGTTAGAGGAGAAGTCAGTTGCTTCAGTGAGGTCCATACGATGGGAACTTGGGTCTTGTTGGTTGCAACATCTGCAAAAGCAGGGAACTGCGGTAGAGAACAATTCTAAAAGCTCAAGGGTTGATAATGATCATGCTGTGAAAGGTCTTGGAAAGGCGTTTAAGTTTCTGAAAAAAAGGGACAACAAACCTAGTACAAATTGTGACCAACAAAACAAAGAAAATGAAACGGGCCTATCCAAGCAAATAGAAGAAAATAATTCAGGAGAATCAGTACGGTTAAACAATGTTAAACCTGACAATGAGAATGAGTTGAAGAAATTGATTTCTGAAGAAGCCTTCTTGTTTTTGAAAGAATCTGGAACTGGCCTCCATTTAGAGGTTTGTAAGAGTCTCTCTTTTCCATCTCCAGTTCCCGCCAATAATGTCCTTGTTATGGAAAGATGTTCTTCTTTTATTTACAAAGCTTTGAACTAATTGGCTAAGTTACTCTGTGCACCAGTCAGCAGATGAGCTTATCCAAATGGCACACAAATATTATGATGAGATTGCTTTGCCTCAGCTGGTAATACTTTTGTTATACCGTGTAATCTGCTAGTGAAATCTTGTCTGTACTTTTTTGGTATTTAATCTGCATATCTTGCATTAGGTGACAGACTTTGGATCTCTTGAACTTTCTCCGGTTGATGGCCGCACACTGACTGACTTCATGCATTTGAGAGGACTAAAGGTGTGTTCTTTGGGCCGAGTGGTGAGTGCTCTCTCTATACTCTCATCTTTAACCGTGTTACACCTACTCTCTAACACAATGCTTCTTAGAGCTCCAACGTGTCAGTGCAAAATTCAGTGCTTGATGAATCTGTTGCCATCCATTTGTCTAATGTCACCATCAGTTATTAAGTTTGAGGTTTTATACCGAAAAGTTAGTTAACCTCCACTCGAAATAGCATCAATTGATGAAACTGTTGCCTCTCTGTTCTTGTAATATATATTATATCAGTTACAATTATTTTATTTTCCATTTTGGATAGAATGGAGTCATGATGGAGTTTTTTTAATGTTCATGTGATCTTTTTTTGCTGTTTATCTTGTTGTGATCAGGTTGAGCTTGCAGAGAAGCTTCCTCATATACAATCACTCTGTGTTCACGAGATGGTTACCCGAGCTTTCAAGCACATTCTTAAATTGGTCATGTCATCTGTTGACAATGTAGGAGAGTTACCTGCAGCCATAGCTTCATCCCTAAATTTCTTGCTTGGAAGCTGTGGGTCAGAAGAGAATGACCAGAGAATAAAGGATGATTATGCTCTCAAATTGAGGTGGTTGAGAGCATTTCTCTCCAAAAAGTTTGGTTGGGAGTTAAAAGATGAATTTCCACACTTGAGAAAGGTCTCAATTCTCCGTGGGCTTTGCCATAAGGTACCATTTGTTAAATTGTTTCCTGCTGTTAATATATTTAACTCGTGATTCTCACTATAACTTCTTCCCTAGGTTGGGTTGGAGTTGTTTCCTAGAGATTATCTCATGGATGGTCCATATCCCTTCAGGAGGCTTGATATTATCAGCATCGTTCCTGTGTGTAAGGTAGAACTATCTTTTTGAAAATATTTGAACACTTTGCCAGCAAGCTTCTAGGAATTTCATGATAATGCTATGTATGCATTTTGCTTTACAGCATGTAGGATGCTCTTCAGCAGATGGAAGGACTTTATTGGAGTCATCTAAGATAGCTCTTGATAAAGGAAAACTAGAGGATGCAGTTAATTTTGGAACAAAGGTACTAGTCAATTCAATCTAATATGTAAATGCTGCATGAATTATTGTGTTAAATGAGACACTACTTGTTCTCATACTATGTGTTACTTCAATTTAAGGCTCTAGCAAAGATGATAGCTGTGTGCGGTCCCTATCATCGGACCACGGCAAGTGCTTATAGTCTTTTGGCTGTCGTTCTTTACCACACGGGAGATTTTAATCAGGTAACAAAATCTTCCTTCACTTTAACTTTTGAGGTTTTATGCTGTGTAAGTTGAACTCAGAAGTCAGTAAATTAGATGGAAGATTTTATTCATTACCAATGGGCTAGGAATGTATATTGTAGATCAATTGATCAATTCAGTAAAAATGATTATTTTCTTTATAACTGTCAAATTATGTTGAACTTTCCTGATGTACAAGTGGTTATTATCCTAAGCAGTTTTGATGACCCTGAATGAAGCTAATTGCTAATTGTGTTTTCCTTGTTAGGCTACTATATATCAACAAAAGGCATTGGACATTAATGAGAGAGAACTTGGGCTTGACCACCCAGATACAATGAAAAGCTATGGGGATCTTTCAGTGTTTTATTATCGTCTTCAACACATTGAGCTGGCCTTGAAGTAAGTCAAACATGTTATACTCTTGCACTCATGTTTGATCTGTTAATCCTAAATGTGCATTTATTACCTAACTGTGTAAAAACTGAAGCTACATGCAACTATTATTGAATCTCATCCATTTCCATAATATGCAAGTTGGAGTTATTTGTTACTAAGGAAAGTTAATTTATGGAAAACTAAGCTTTCTATAAATTTCCTGTGTGTAGCCTACTAATTTCTCTTTTAAATGTTGTTTCATGTTGTGCTATTCTTTTCACTTCATCGACTTTCCTGATTCAACTGAGTAATCATTGACAGATATGTAAACCGTGCTTTATTCCTTCTTCATTTTACTTGTGGACTCTCTCACCCCAATACTGCTGCTACATACATCAATGTGGCTATGATGGAAGAGGGTATGGGAAATGTTCATGTTGCTCTGAGATATTTGCATGAAGCTCTAAAGTGCAATCAAAGATTACTAGGAGTGGATCATATACAGGTCTCTCTATTCCTAAAAATTAATAACACATGTACATGCATTATTCTTAAATGCACCAAATACTTTCAGTTTTATCGACTTGAAAAAAGAGACTAAAAGATGGCATGAACATGAACATTTACATTTTTGTTTATCCCTCACAGACAGCTGCAAGCTACCATGCCATAGCAATTGCTCTTTCGCTGATGGAGGCCTATTCTCTTAGTGTCCAACATGAGCAAACCACCCTCAAGATACTGCAAGCAAAGCTTGGTTTAGATGATCTTCGTACCCAGGTTCTGAAAATATATATTCGCAATATCCCCTACTTGGATTTTTTATAATAGCACAAAACAGTGGACTCATTGTTTAAGATGCTCTTTGGAGTATATCTATCTTTTGGAAAAGTTATGTTTTCATTTTTTGCTCATGATTGATCTCTTTGAGTATTCCTTTTGTCAATCTCTTAAAATACTTATGATGACTGTTGATTGAGGTTCTGCATTTTCTCATACAGGATGCTGCTGCCTGGCTTGAATATTTTGAATCAAAAGCTCTGGAGCAGCAGGAAGCTGCACGAAACGGAACACCGAAACCCGATTCATCCATTGCAAGCAAAGGCCACCTTAGGTATTGATATGGTATTCTCCAAATTACTTGGTTTCTTTATCATCAACTACATCTTGGGTACCAAAACGTTTGACCTTTAATGCAGTGTGTCAGATCTTCTGGATTATATTACTCCTGATCATGATACACAAAGGAAACAGCGGCGTGCAAAGCTGGTAAGAATGTCCTGTCTGTCTAAACTTAATGCTTGCTCAAAGCTATTTTGATTTTGTGATCTCTCCATACCGAAGTTGAAATCTTTTTTCATTGAGGATGATGCCCAACTATACTTTGTTTAGTGATAAGATAGGGAATATTACTTTAGCTTTTAACTGAGATTGGATGTGGTCACTGTTACCTTACTGTAGACTTGTATATGCTCAAGTTGCTATGCTTACTGCTTGAAATAAACAGAGTGTCATTAGTATTCCTTCTACTTACTTGTGCCAGATACAGCAAGTCAGCGATAAATCCCATCAGGAGGTCACAGATGGAGAGAGTTTGTCTCATGATGACGCCAATGAGAAAAGGGCTATTATGACTGTTGAACAAAGTGAAGAATTAAAGATGGAGGTGGTTCGTCACAAAGAAGCAGTAGAACTTGTTGATATTACTGTAGACAGGCCAACTGTTACCAGTGAGGTTCTTGAAGAGACAACTTCGGACGAAGGATGGCAAGAAGCCAATGCAAAAGGGCGGCCTTGGAGTGCTAGTGGCAGGAAGTCTCGACGTAGAAAACCGGCTCTTGGAAAGCTAAATGTAAGTAGGTCTGAATATTCAAATTTTAGGGAAAGCAGCTCCAAACGGGACACCATCTCACCAGCACCAAGAGCAACTACCAGGACCCTTGCAATGGAATTGTCCAATGTGAAACAATCAAAAGTTCGCAGCACAAGAGATGTAGATGAGTCAGTTAAACAGCAACCAAAAGTATCCATGTCCAAATCATCAACTACTCCAGCAAATGTCACTGCCATGGCATCTAAATCTATATCTTACAAGGAAGTAGCTATGGCACCTCCAGGTACGGTTTTAAAGGCATTACCTGAGGCAGTCGAAGAATCAAACGAGGAGAAACCTGAAGCAGAGGCAAGCGGTGCTCTAGCTGAGACATCAAAGGATGAGGAAACCAGTAATGGTTCTGTTTCTGATAATATGCTGGTTGACGCTGAAGCAGAAGAGACACATGAAAGTGAAAGGGAATCACAAAATTCTAGCCCTGAACTTGAGGAGATCTCTTCTCCTAATCAGGAAAATTTAATTGAAACAAATGGAAGTAAGCTTTCTGCTGCGGCAGAGCCATTCAATCCGGGCACAGTCTCTAAGGTTCATCCTCTAAACTTAGTTGGTGTGGTGAGTGTTTATGATGTAAGAGCAAGTCAAGGTATGCTTTCAGATCCAATGGAACCTCCCCTTGCTGCCAGAGTCCCATGTGGGCCTAGATCACCTCTGTATTATAGGACCAATCAAGCTTATCGCATGAAACAAGGTTTCTTGAGATACCAAACTTACATGATGGTTCCGCCTAGAAGCATGAATCCACATGCACCTGAATTTGTACCGAGGAGAGGTTGGCAAACCGTCCCTGGAAATGGGGATTCAGTTGCTTCAAGTGAGTCGAACTCTTTGGTCAATACAGGTCAGGCTGAAGCGCAGACATTTGATAAGGAATCCAATAATTCCATTCAAGGAGGTTCAAAGACCACCTCTGAGTCTGAGAAGGCTGAACTTGCGAGGCAGATACTGCTTAGCTTCATTGTGAAGTCAGTCCAAAATAATAAGGATCCAGAGAACGAGTCTGAATCCAAGAGGAAGAAGTTTGAAGGTTCCACAAGTACTTCAGACGCAATTGCAAATGACAGCGCAATTATAAAAATTCTGTACGGGAATGAAGGAAAGACAGAAGTCACTACTCAGTTAAGTGATCGACAGCAGCAGAAGTTGGTGGACGTAAATAGCAAGAAGAATGGTGATAGTGAAGGATTTATAGTTGTTAAAAAGAAGAGGAGAAACAGGCAACAGTTCACTCATGGTGTAGCTGGGTTGTATAATCAGCAATCAATATGTGCTTCGGTACGTTGATAGATCGAAGAACTCAGAAAAGAGTGGATGCTTTCTTATCATAGTTCGGATTTGATTATATTGATTTACCATCTCACTAGGTATGTTCCAATAATCTTTTTGTGAAAATCACATTTTTGTTTTATCTTGACTTTAGAGGTGTTTCCTGATTAATTTAATAAGATGCTAATTGGAAAATTATACAAAGATGCCTCCTTTTTCTTGTTAAGTTACAAAGAATCTCTGCTATAGAGCTAGAGAGAGCTAGGGTTTTTTGCCGAGAGACGAACGTGGTGCCGGTGGAGATCCTCTAGGAACATCAAAATCTCTGCCTCTCAAAATTCTTGCTGATCTTTCTTTGATATCAGTCTTTTCCTTTCTGCCTGTTCCATGCATTGCTCCTCTGTCCCTCAACTCTAACCCTGTTCCTTTCTTTTTACTACAAAATGTGATGATTTTTGTTTCTCTTGATCATAAATGAGTTTGAGAGATCTCTTTGGATGAATCCAAACCAAATAAGGAGATTAGTTTGTTGCCTGGAATAAAACTTACCTTTGTTTGACCTTAGTAATTTTGCTGAACAACAAAACATCCAGACCAAACAGAAACATTATAATAAGAGCAAATGATACAATGGTGGGCAGTTTTGCCATTTTGTTTGCTAATTGAGCAATTCATTCATGTTTAGGTCGTCCCCTTATTTATACTTGAAAAATGTCTCCTTCCATGTTTTCTGTTTGCAAAAGAAGAATACGCAGTTGACTCCTTCTATTTCTTGACCATGTCTTGTTTATACAAACTCAATCAAGTCTTGTTTATGCTAGATTTGACATTCATTTGAAGTTTTGAACTACGGATGTGTACACCTATAGCTTAAATCTCATGTTTGAGTTTGAAGAATCGAGAAAATTATAGCGAATCAGAAACTGACGAAATCAATCACTTTTTCTAGAGTTGAGGGACGAAATAAGAACAAATCGAAAAATTCTTATTACTCTCCAATAAACTATGGTTAGCTACTCTTTATTTTACCAAGTAAGCATATAAATAAGAAAATATAAAGTACTCCCTCCGGTCTCCAAAATATGTCGTTTTAGTATTTACTTTTACTGTTTCGGAACGTATCTTAAGACGACCGAAACAGTCACTATTTGAGACAATTTTGCCCCGAATTTTTTCTCGGAAGTACGTTAAGGATTAACGTACGTTCGAAAAAAAATACGGAATTTTTTGGGGTCAAATAGTACCTCATCTGGCCTCCTCGATATACGTTCCCTACTGAATATTAGGATGCGAGGAAGACATTTATTGGAGACCAGAGGGAGTACTAATTAACTGAGAAATTATCGAAACTAGACTAAATAATAAATAATACTAGAATCTTATGAAAACAAAATGATAATTATAAGCTCCTAATTAATTAATTAATTAAGTAATTTAGAGATTGATATCTGGTGTTTCTGCATTAGGGGTGTCAAAGCGGGTCGACCCGACCCGACCCATTTATAGTGGCCCGTTTTAAAACGGATAAAAAATTGATCCGACCCGTTTTGACCCGTCAGTTGACGAGTCTACCCGTTTGACCCGTTTAACCAAAACGGCGCCGTTCTGGTTAAACAAAAATGATGACGTTTTGATCTAATTAACCAAAACGGCATCGTTTTGATCTTGTGGAGGAAAAAAATTAGGGGGTCTAAACGGGTCAGCACGACCCGCTTGGTTGGTCAGTCCCTACCGACCCGTTTAAATTTAGGTCGGGCTGGATTGACCCGGTTTCTTTTTTTTTTTTTTTTTGGGGTTTTGGTTTTTTAAGTGTTGATTCATTTATAATGCCAATTTTTTTACGAATTTTTTAAAAATAAATACCTTATAGAAACAAACTGTTATTGATGTGATTCTTCGGTTAATAAGTTTCATACTATATATTTTACGCATTTAAATATGTAAATAAATACTACATTGAAATAAACAGATTTAAAAATGAAATTGTTACATAAATAAGTTTCATGACATAAATTTTACTAAACATTTATCTAATAGAACTCGAATTTTCAGTGTCATTGATGTCGAGAGAAATAATATCTTCACTAAGCTCCTACAAAGCTGACTTTCCAACCTCTACAATAAAAACAAATTAAAAAATATTAAACAAATTACATATGTACTCAATTTAAAATTTAAGAATTATTACCTTGTGTCCCATACAACCAATCTCTTGTACATATCAAAGCCTCTACTATTTCCGGCTTAAGTGCGCTTCTATATTGATCAAGCACTCTACCACCGACACTAAAAGCACTTTCGGAAGTAACTGTAAAAATTGGTATACTTAGAACATCACGAGCCATTGTGGCAACTTCATGAAATCGATATTCATTAGCTTTCCAATAGGCCATGATGTCTAAATTTTGTCGTCTATCTAACATTGCCTCCTCTAAATATTGTCCAAGCTGTGTCTTTTGGGGAGAAGCTTCTTGCATATCAAAAGAATCAAATTCCTATAAAGAAAGAAACAATAATAATTTTTGTAAATGAGCTTATGACTAAATGTATACAAGGCCTAATACATACGTCAAAATATGAACAATTGATACGAACATGAAAGATGGAAGAATAACTGAAAAATGCAGAATGAATAAGAGAATCAAGATACACATACCTCAAACACTTCATCAGTCGTATTGCTTCCTTGAGATGATGAATGATGACTAACTTTACTTGAGGAAGATGATGCACAATAATTATTATAAAAGGAAACCAATTTCTCTTTCAAAGCTAGTTAAAGGAAGCTCAATTATGCTAAGGTTTATGGCAGAGAAAAAAAATCAAAATAAATTTGTACACACAAATTTCTCCGTGACAGGAGAAAATTACACGTGTCAAATTACAAAAATCAAATTATTTAATAAATATGAGCAGACTTTTGATCCCTCCGAGTATGAGTTTGTTGAAATAAGCCTTACGGATTTCGATGAATAGGCTTCGTGGCTTTTTTTATAAATTGGACCGCATATTTTAAGATGGCCCGCAATTTTGATGTCTACAAAATTATAGATCCATTGCCTTATAAATTGTAAATTGCACCAACCCACAATCCATCGCAGAACAGACACCAGTCAAACACTACATGTTTAAATTCAGAACACATCCAAAGCTAACTTAGCATGAAAAATAACCATACTTTGGAAAGCAATACCTAATGTTATTACTTGGATGCTACTGCCCCAAAATTTGAAAAAAATAAAATCAGGATGTCAACTTTTGGTACTGCATGATAAAATATAGAACCAAAACTAAAGCCTAACAATCATATGGGTTTTCATGTTTCATGTAACCAACCATCAAGCTTTCAACTGAAAGCTACATGTCTTCTCAAAACAGAAGCCAGTGAATATAACAAGGCATGTATATAGAATTACGCCTCAAAGGACCTCTCATTTTTGTAATAAACCATCACATAAAATCCAAAAGGGAGAAATGAAGGTCACTTGTAAAGGAAAAATCCGTTGTGGTGACATAGTCTAAGCACAAAGTGCAATCAAGTAAAGCATTGAAACTAATCTGGATATTTTTGTTAATTTCCTGATTTTAAGTGACACATTCAGTGGTTATGCAATACCTTAAGATGTATTGAAAATAGCAATTACTATGCCATAGTGCACGGCCATGGTCAAACCAATTATGGTGTCAAAGCAATTGTCAAATATTAGAGACCAGGATGAAGTGCAGTCTGTATAATCAGTACAATGAGTGAGTATAATCTGAAGAATTATGATAAGTATTTTCTATGACAAAACTGAAGGCATCAAACATGTAATACACCACCCTTTTCAATCTGTAATACAATCTTCTGGCCTACACTATCATCAAGCAATGCCTCTAGTATCAAAAATTGAGTAATTACCTAAAACAAACCAATTTATAAAACTCCACAAAATATAAACCCTATACAAGGTTGCAATAAATATAAATGACCTTTTCTCTTCTTCTTTTTTTAATGCATACCATAAAAGCATGGTCAGGCAAAGTATGAAACAAATCACTACAAATCATAATTGAATTAAAAAATAATGCTAGAGGCCAACCACAACAAACTATACATTCTGCCCCTAAAAAAACCATGAAACAGATAAAAAACAAACATGGGTCAATAAAAAACCTCATGAAATCAATAAATCAAATGAAATTTTTTAATACATGAAAATTTGTAATAAAGCATATATGGGTTAAAATTAGGGATTGGAATACTTGAGAAGGGGATGCTTGAAGAGTTAGCTCATTGCCGACGCGTGAGAGGGACGTGATGGAGCAGGAGGAGGAGACCCAACAAGCTGAGAGAGATGGAGGTTTGCGGTGGCAACGAGGAAAGAAGCACGAGGAGGAAAGTTGCGCAACGAGGAAAGTAGAGAGGAGAGGACGAGTTTTTTTTGTTTAAATTTAAACGGGTCAAACAAGTAGACCCGTACCCGATCCGTTATTTAACGGGTTGAAAAGTGATGACCCGACGGGTCGAACCGTGGGTCAGGTACAGGTTGACTCGTCGGTTCGAACCCATTTTGATAGGTCTATTGAGTCCTGCTCAACAGAAAACATCAAGACCCCAAACTACCACCAGCCCGATACGACATTATTTGCTCCCATGATAGCAGAAGTGTGGTGCAGAGTATAACTGATATCATTGTACATCAGAAGCATGTTGCCATAAACTTGTACAGGAGCACCGTTGTTCAACTTCTCCAACTACTCTGGTGATGAATGCAGCATGATGCACTCTTCAACACCTGATTCGGGTAACGTAATTATGCATTTGCAATCACTCTTTGTAAGTCTTTTTGTGAACGACGATATGGTTTCAATATTCTTAATCAAACAAAGCTTGGGAAGCAAGGTACTGCTACTGATTAAGGAGAGAGAGCTAGCGCTAGGTATTAGGGGTGAGCTCGGATTGGCGGATCCGACCCAATCCGATCCGAGCTCACTGGATCTGATCCGACTGATGTCGGACACTGGATCGGATGAGCAGGTCATCCGAAAATGTTCAGATTTCGATAGTCGAATTTTTGGAAATCCGACCACATTTTTGGATTCCGATATCCGTTTACACTTTACAATCTCCCAATTCGGCATTTTACTTTCCAATTCCATTTCCAATTCCAATTCAATTCCAACCCTCTTGCTCGCTCGCTTTGCTCCAGGCCGCTGATTGCTCGCTTGCTATGCTCTAGGTCACCGATTGCTCCGTTGTTCGCTCCCCCATCAGACGTCGCTCGCTCCCTCTCCTTCTCCCCCCGTTACTCGCTCAGGAGAGGGAAGAAGGAGAGGGAGATGGGCTTGGTCTTGGGTATGGGCTTGAGCTTGGGCTTGGACTTATGGTTTGGATTTTATATTTTCATGAGATGAGGTTTGGGTAGAGGTAGGACTAGGTGTAGTCGACAATAGATTCTACTGATTCAGAGAATTTTTACACTAACCTTTCACACACACACACACACACACAAAAGAGAGGATGAGTTTTTACATTACCGTAATGGGCCGGTCCATCCGAATCCGAATCAGAATTGGATTTGCTGAAAAAAATCTGAAAAACTCTGATTTAAAATTATCCGAATCCGAACTTATCCGATCCGAACTCGTTGGAATCCGATCCGAAATCCGAATGCTCACCCCTAGGTATTGGTGTTGGGAAAAAAATAACCCTATTACATTGTTTATATAATTCTTTTTTATCTCCCTTTTCTCCGAGAGGAACTCTCTTTAGGAAATTATTTTAATAGAAAAATTAATAATTAACCATCTCTTTAGGAATTTTTCTTTGGATCCCTCGATTAGGAATTTTCAAGTAACATTAATTAATTAATTAACTAAGTACTATTTTCGGAGTCATTAGTTATATGCACGTATCGAAATAAGTAATTCAATAGTTAACCCTAATTATATCATAAGTCAGCAGTTTAATCCATCATGTGGGTTGATCAAGGATGAATGCCTTAAACAAACTGATAAACAAAACGGGAGAGAAAATTCGTAGAGAAATTTACCTCACAATGAACATGCGAGAACTTCATATAATTTTCATTTTATTTATTTATTTATTTGTTTTTCTCTCCTCTCTTCGTCTTCCTCATTGGGAGGACAAAGAGGACGGTTTTATCTTCATTAATTTTAATTATGTCTTTTATTTATAGCTAAATTGTTTATTACTAGTGAAGGAAATTGAAGGTTCATGATTCAATTTATTTGTGAGATCTAATTGCACTTCTTAATTTCCATGTTTGCATTTCTGCACTCTCTAATTATTTATCAAGTTAGGTTTATATCTAATCAATCTAGATTTTAACTTAGGTAGTAACAATCATTCTTAAAGGGTGCGGGAGGTTGTAAACAAAGTTAGAAGAATAAAGTAATCAACTAGATCAATTTTAGTTTAATATTTACTCTTTGAGACTAGTGGGAAAAATAATTTGGTTAAACCTCGATTGAGAACGCGAGGTGTATTGGTCAAAGGTTGTCTCTTCCCCTAATCTGAATCAATTAATTAGTTAACTCTAGTGAGTTATCTCGCGGTTGTTAATTTGATTAGGATTGCCTAATAGAGTGGTTTGATATAGAAAGGAAGTATGAGTCTTAAGTGCACCTGGTCTTTATATCAACTCTGTAAAAAGAAATGAATATTCTTGTATCAATGATCAAAGGGTCCCCTGTACTATTTTTTAAAACAGAAACCTCCCCTAGCTTTTAAAAACTCGATTCAGCCTCCCTTGTACTAAGGATCAACGACAAAAGCATAGGTTCCGTTAGTCAAACTAACAGACCGTTACTTTTTACCCATGTCAGCCGGTTACCTAATATAAAAAAAACCTGCTGTTTCTTTCCTTTTCTTTTCTTTTCTTTTTCATTTCTTCTTCATTCTCATTCATCTCCAGATCTGAAACTCATTCCTCTCCACCATATCGTTCATCTTCTTCTTTTTTTGAATTAAATGATTGTTGTGTATATAATCGCCTCCTCCTCCTCCATCACCACCGCACCCAGATCTGAACCATATTACCCAGATCTAGACATGGGAAGTCTGGTGGGACCTCATCCTCTATTTGTTTTTCTCACTTCATCTTCCTCTTGGTGGGTTTGTGTTGGTGTCGGCGATGGTGGGTGGGAGATGACGGAGAGCAGATCGGGCGTGTGGAGTGAAGGTGGTGCCGGTTGTGGTTGATGAAGAGTTCACGCCAAGGACGCCACACGTGGATGAGGGTTTTGGTGGCACTAGTGGCGCGTGAGATGAAAGTTATGGACATTTTGGAGGTGGGGTTGGTGGGTTGATGTTGTGAAGTGGATGAATTGTTGGTGGTGTTGGGAGAAGAGTAAGTGCCATGGAGTTTGTTTGATAGTCAAAGGAGGGGATGACCGAGGCGAGGGAGATGATGAACAATTTCTAGTTGTTTTTGGAGGAAAAATAGGAA
Organism: Viola odorata; assembly: GCA_963691705.1. Classification (NCBI taxonomy): domain Eukaryota; kingdom Viridiplantae; phylum Streptophyta; class Magnoliopsida; order Malpighiales; family Violaceae; genus Viola; species Viola odorata. The sequence goes on from OY829541.1 coordinate 36,330,721, forward strand.
AATATTTGTATTCATTTTTTTTGAAAAAAACAGGAAAGAAAGGGAAGGATTGGCAATTTGATTCGGTGCAGTTGGGTGGGGTCTACGAAATCTGCTTTTTCATTTTCATAGATTACTTTAAGGCTAAACAAATTCTGAAAATTCTGGAAAAAAATTGGTGATGGTACAAATTCTGGAAATGAAAATGAGGAATATTTCTTTAATTTTGAAATTCTGGAAATGAAAATAAGAAAAAGAAAGAAAAAAATAAATTAAGGAATAAGAAAATAAGAATGAAAATGTTTTTTTTTTAATTTTTACATTTTCATATTTTTCTTACTTTTAAATTTTTTCTGATATTTTAAATTTTAAATTGTTTTTGGATTTTTTAATTTTTTTTGGATTTTTAAAATTAATTATATTATTTTTCTGAATTTGTTAAATTAATTATATTATTTAATACATAATTACCTGCTACAATAGGTTAAAAAAAACCTATTGTAACAGGTCAGAAGTGACGGTCTGTTAGGTTAACTAATAGAGACCGAGCTTTTGTCGTTGACCCTTAGTACAGGGGAGGTTGAATAGAGTTTTTAAAAGACAGGGGAAGTTTCTGTTTTAAAAAATAGTACAGGGGGGCTTTTCGTTATTACCCGATAATCAAATGTCCATGAATCATAACCGGAAGTTGGCCTTTGCTAGGAATTTGTTTACCTCTATTTTATCTCAACCTTTTCTGTTTTCTTTTTAGTAGTTTGATTAGTTTAAATCTCAAAATCAAAATTTCCCATTTGTCTTGTTTTAAGTCTCCTTGTTATTTATGGATCGAATTTCTTACCATTATCTACAATATTTTTGTGGTTAATGTTAAGTTCTTAACTGTCTCGATACATGATCAATTTTCCAAACTTGCAAGTTTAATCAAAATTTTATTTTCTTTATTTTCCTAATTTTCACAAATGTTGTCATTTCTAGACAAATAAAGAAAAGTTGATTCTCTTAAAGTTTTCAACTCCTAGCGGCCTGGTAATCATATCCTTCGTGAAGAAGTCATTCGAATAATGTGATTTGAAAGCGGAATCCACCATCATTATTTGGGCCCTAGTAACCAAAATATGTACTGTGGACTATGGGCCATGACAAAATGCCCAGAATCCTAATTGGGTTTCATCAACATCCAACTAACAACTAAAAATGTAATAAAAAAAAAGACTAAAATAACATCACTCAAACTATGTTTTAAATGAATTTTTTTTCACTCAATTATACTCGCTCCGTCCTAGGGGTATACACTGGTCGGGTCGGGTAGGTTATAGGCCTAACCCGTCACCGACCCTCCCGAAATTTAGCGGGTCGGTTCGGGTCGGTTATAGACACATATAACCGCATGTTGGCGGGTTGTTGGTTATATTTCTGGGCCTAAAATAATGTGCCGGGCTTAAAAAAAAAACCTAAAAAAAAACCATTCAGTTGTGATGAAGATCCAAAATCTAAAATTCAGCTAAAACAAACATTCAGCTAAAATTCCTCCAACTGGGCTGAGCCCATCAATCAAACCCAACAAACTTAAAACAAAAACTAACATTCAACTGTGATGAAGATCCAAAATCTAAAATTGAGTTGCTCTCAAAATCCATGAGCAACAATTTACCAGCATCAAAACATGAGCAACAATTTAAAAAAAATCAGCTGTGATGAAGATCCAAAAAATAAGAGCAATGATCCAAAAGAATACCAACAAACAACAACAATAATTAACCAACAAACATCAGCAATAATTAAGCAACAAACAGCAGCAACAATGCTTTTCTTCCATTTCCTATCAAGCTTTGTTAATACCCTCATCAATCTCTTAACCAACAAACAACAACAACAAACAGCAACAACCATGCTCTTAAGCAACAACCTCCTCATCCTCCTCCAAACTTTTATACATGCATTAAAAATAGATTAAAAAATCAGAAAAAAGTCTCAACAATAATGATGAAAAAAAAATTAAAAGTCAGTAAATATACTCTTCATCAACATCAAGATCCAAAGTAACTTTTGACTCAAATTCTGCAAAATCAGAAAACATGATCAGAATTCATTAATATTCAAAAAACCATAAAATTTTGCAATAAGTTTATTATTACCTGATTCAATTTCATCGTAACTTTCAATATCTTCCAATGCATCATGCAAGTCAATTTGCTCTTGAGAGCAACACAACTAATTTTGGCAGTAGAGTAACGCTTCCACCATTGTTGGAGCTAAAGAACTTCGAAATGGATCAAGTATACGCCCACCGGTACTGAAAGTAGATTCTGATGCGACCGTTGACACAGGGACAACCAACACATCTCGAGCTATCATTGCAAGAACTTGATATTTGTACCCATTGGTTTTCCACCAATCCAAGATATTAAATTTTTCATCACTAATCTCCTCACACCCATTTGAAAGATACCTCTCAACCTCATCCTTATTCTCTACATTATCCTCCTCCATCAAATGCATTCTAAATTTAGAAGCCAACTCATTATGATCATCTTCACCCATTCCATTATCCTCTTCCACTTGAGCAGTATTTTGACTACCACTCCCCTTCCCCTCATCAGATTTGTTCACTTGAGCAGAAAAGTGTTCATACAACCTCACAAAAGTTGCCCTCACTTTAGTTGTCAAGTCAGAAGCTGTGATTGAATCATAAACTTGGCCAAAATAAAATTTGACATATCTCAACTTGTAACATGGATCCAACACAACAACCAATATAACAAGAAATTAATTTTGTCAAACTTTCCCCAATATTTATCAAACTTTAACATCATACCAGCTGCCATCCCACTCAATAAAGGATCCTTACCTCTAGACAATTGAACTATCTTGGATTGCATGTTCACAAGTTCATGAAAAAAACTATTACATGTAACAAACAAAGAACCTGAAAATCTCAAAGTGACCACATAAAACAGCTTAAGAAGCTTGATAAAAACTCTTGAATTTTTCCAGTCAAGTGATGTAGGTGCCCTATTAATCCTCCCCGCTTCCTCAAAGTATTTAGAAAACCTAACATCTTCCCTTTTCATTCTATCAAATACTTTTCAAACTTTTCAGCAGCTTCCAACATCTTATAGGTGGAATTCCACCTTGTTGCAATATCCAAACATACAAGACTTTGAGTTGAAACCTTTACTTTTTCAGTAAACTTTTTAAAAGAATGAAGCCTAGAAGGTGAAGACCTCACATATCTAATTGCATTCCTAATCTTAACAATTGACTCATTCACTTCTTTTAAACCTTCAGTCACAATTAAATTGACAATATGCGCACAACATCTAACATGCAAAAAATCATGTTCAAAGATCACATTTTTCCACTCTCCAGTCACACCCTTTAAGTGTCTGATAACTCCATCATTGGAGCTTGCATTGTCTACCGTCAATGTTAAAATTTTATCTATCCCCCAATCCAATAAACAATTCTCAACAACCTTACCCAAGACCTCACCCTTGTGACTTGCAACTTGACAAAAATTAATTATCCGTTTGTTTAACTTCCAATCATCATCAATCCAATGGGCTGTGGACACATATAATTGATGTTTTGGATAGATGTCCAAGTGTCCGTTGTCAAACAAACGCGCTGACCTTTAATTTTTTCTTTCAACCTTATTTTTTCTTCAAAATACAGTTTCATGCAATCTCTTTCAACAGTCACCCTTGAAGGTACTTTAAACAACGGTTGCATAACTTGACAAAAATTCAGAAAACCCGTACCCTCTACGACCCTAAAAGGCATCTCATCCACAATAACCATGCTAGCTGTTGATACCCGAATTTTGACGCCATTTTTAATTAATTTTAGCATTTCTGTTATTTAGTTAATTTACAGTCATTTTCAGTTGATTTACTGTCGCTAGCATTTTTAGGTGTTTCATTGCATTTTAGCATCATCGTTAGCATCGTCAGCTTTCGAAATCGCATTTTTAATTTTTCATCACGTATTTTCATTATTATTTTTAGCCTTAAAAATCACATTTTTAATTATCCGGCAGTCGTTCGCTAGTTTTTTCTTCGTTTTAGGTCATCACATGAATTTTAGGACGTTTAGTTTTTTAGCGCATTTTTTAGTGTTTTTATTATTTTATTATTATTTTCTTTCGAGCTTTTATTGGACCCGAGTAAGTTCGCTCGGACAATAGCTTGACTTTGAAATGTTTTCCATCAACTAGTTGCTAGCTTTGTTTTCGTTCGCAACGGTCTACAACGTTTAGTGTAATTTTCGACGTAACGTCATTATTTTTCCGTCCGAACGTTTCACATTTTTGAACGAGAAAATAAACACGTTAAACGAAAAATTCTCGTCATTCGCTGTAGACGGTTAAACCCATCCTATTTTTCTCTACGCGACGGTACCTTCGGCTCGAAAAGTCGGAACGTTTATTCGCAGGAACCGGCTCGAGGCCATTTAAATCAGATGAAGGGCCATTTAATCATGGCCATTGATCTGGTCAACCAAGGAAAGTCAACCAGATCAACGACCCTTGAATTACCTAGCATGGTGCACATGCACAGTGGGCATGAACGTGCAGCGGAGCAGACCACCGGGATTACCTGCTCCCATCGCTTCCTAGCTCGAGCCCATAGCCTCCTACCCTGTTCAGCCATCATCACGCCTCCCCTAGCCACCACGCGCAGCTCCCCCATCCTCCAACCCACGCAGTTTCGGGCTATAAATACCGAGCCCCCTCCTTCGTAAAAAGGTCCGAAAATTTTGCACGAGAAAGCCACTGCCCATCTCCATTTTTCTGGCCAATCCACGCACCCTCATTCCTGTTCCTAGCCGTCGTCCGCACACAGCAGCAACACTGTAAGCGTTCCCTCTCTTGTTTTTCTTTTAAATTTCATTTAAAGCTTTAGTCAATTAATTAATCATTAAAACTTGCTGCAATCACCTTGTTTTCAACCTAATTTTACCATGCTAACATCCGTTTAAATTATCTTTGCTTAGTTTAATTATTTCATTAATTAACGTAAATATGCATTGCTTCGTTCCCTTCAAAAATCCTGCTGTTTTCGTTTCCATTTTCTTGCTGTGATTGCATGGCTGCGTTGTTGGAAGAGAGAGGTTTCTTTCGGGCCAAGAACCAGGCGAATTGGTCGCCTGGTTCATCACCTCCGTCGCCGGCAGTGGCGCCGACGACGTGAGGTTGAAGATGATGATGATATGGGCCAAAGGGCCTGCGCACAAAATAAAAGAAAGGTGATGGGCCAAGCCCATCACCGTTAAAATCAATCTTCTTGGGCCAGGATTTGTTCTTGGCCCATTCCTCCAAATTTCCAAGCTGGGCCCAGCCCATTTATATTTTTCCGGAACTTCTGTTCGTTATTTTTTTCGCGTAAAATGCCCGCATGCTTCGTATAATTATTCTTCATGATATGTGTTTATTTTTCCTATATTTTATACATGGATTGTTTAGTTCTTTTTTTTGTAAAATATTCGTATGCTCATTCTGGCTTTAACTTGTTTATTTAATTGTTTTTACATGAATTGCTTATCGCGATGTTTACTTTTATGTAATTTAACTTCAGTCATTTATATTTAGCAATTTAATTTCAGTCATTTAAACTTACCGCCTACATGGTCGGTTGTCATTTAATTTTCCGCAAATTATCAACTGCTTTAAATTTCCGTACTTGTCAACTGCTTTAATTTTTGCAAACTGCTGGAAATCCTTCCGCAAATTATCAACTGTTTAATTTTCCGCACTTTACTTTTCCGCACTTTAAATTTTCCGCAATTTACTTTCGGCAATTTAAATTCAATTATTCATTTTACCGCCTTCATGGTCGGTCACATTTCAATTTTCGTAAATATTCAACTGCTTTAAATTTTCGCACTTATCATACTGCCGGAAATTCTTCCGCAAATTATCAACTGTTTAATTTTCCGCACTTTACTTTTCCGCAATTTAAATTTTCCGCAATTTACTTTCGACAATTTAAATTCAATCATTCATTTTACCGCCTACGTCGGTCGCATTTTAATTCTCGTAAATATCAACTGCTTAAATTTTTCGCAAACTGCTGGAAATTCTTCCGCAATATCAACTGTTTTATTTTCTGCAAATATCAATTGTTTTATTTTCTGCAAATATCACTTGTTTATTTTCTGCAAAATATCAATTGTTTTAAATTCCGCACTTATCATATTGCTGGAAATTCTTTCGCAAATATCAACTGTTTATTTTCTGCAAATCATCAAACTGTTTTAATTCCCTGTAAATCATCAACTACATTTAATTTTTCTACGCTTATCAAAACAATATTTAAATTTCGTATGCGACAAATAAATCATTTCTCGCATGCCATCATGTCATCATTTAAATCTCGTATGCGTTAAATAAATCATTTCTCGCATGCCATCATGTCATCATTTAATTTTCGTATACGTCAAAATAAATCATTTCTCGCATGCCATCATGTCATCATTTAAATCTCGCATGCGTTAAATAAATCATTTCTCGCATGCAATCATATCATTATTTAAAATCTCGTATGCGTTAAATAAATCATTTCTCGCATGCAATCATGTCATCATTTAATTTTCGTATGCGTTAAATCCATCATTTCTCGCATGCAATCATGTCATCATTTAAATCTCGTATGCGTAAAATCAGTCATTTTTCGCATGCAATCAACTCAGCATTTAATTCTCATATGCGTTAAATCCATCATTTCTCGCATACAATCAACTGTCATCATTTATTTTCCTGCGCTTATCAAACTCAGCATTTAAATTCTCGTATGCGTGAAATCCATCATTTCTCGCATACAATCAACTGTCATTTAAAATTTTGCACTCATAAAATTGCTTATTTATTTCTCGAGCTATTGCTAATACTCTCACTTTGTAGGTTTTAATTTCAAGCTTCGCTCGAAAGTACGCCTTTCGATTCCTTTTTATTTATTCAACGCTTTTCATAAATATCAATCGTATGCATGATATATAGAACTGCTAGAATTAAAATCAACCCACATGAATAACGTGTTTAAAGAGTTGCTTAAAATGCCATGCTCATGTGATTTTAAATACTCGCTTATATTGACTGCATGTACATGGGGACTTTCGATCCCACGTCAGTTTTTCACTTCAAAATCTATCATTTAAATTTGTACTCTGTTAGCAATCCAGGATAGGATCACGTAGTAATTAATTTAATCATGCATGGCTCGATGATGAAATAAGAGGGCGCTCATTCAGTCTTGCAGAAAATTCAGTCCCATCACGTTACGGTCAAGAATAATCAATCGATCTTGATAAACGGTAACCCCGTCCGAAAGATGTTTTAATTATTCCTGAACGGTCACGATCATAGAAAATACTAAAATGACGATTCCTCTGAGGGCCCCCTTTTCAAAAATGCATTTTTATCAAACACCTTTTTAACACCTCTCTCATCAACCGGTAACCGTTTTCGGATGTGACTCGGGTGCCTAACACCTTCCCGAGACCATAATACGACCCCGAACCTTTGTCTGGGGTCCAGACCCCTTTTTTGTGCCTTTAGTTTTTTACTTATTATATTTCTTATGCCATGACGATCAAGGTTCCCTAAACCTAGCAACCAAATTAGGGTGGCGACTTCATTGCATGTTGCGAGGTGTCTGTTTACGCTGAGCATTGTAAGGTCCCAAATGACTCTTTTGTTAATTTTCGGGGTGCGACACTAGCTAGTGCCTTCCTACAAGCATCATTTGTATAACCTATGGCTTTCAACGTACCAGTTCTAACCCCATCAATACCCACTTTTTTTTAAGTTGAAAGAGTAATTTTTTCTGCTTTTTATCTCTAACAACTATATAAGCATATCTTTTGCATCTACCATCTAAATGTGACCACAAATTAGTAGTCCCAATATTTTTGGACCCACAAGCATAATTTGAACCACAATGATTGCAAGTAGCTCTATGATTCTTACCCTCAGTCCCTATAATAGGTGTGAAATGTTGCCATACTAAAGATTGCTCACGACCTCTTTTCTCTCCTACGATCACAACTTGTTATGTTTCAGTCTGATCCTCACCATTTGAACCAGCAGCAACAACAACAACATTTGAACCAGCAACAACATTCATCTCCTCAACGTCATCCATCTGTTATGAATAAAACAATACTAAGCTGAGTATAAAGCAAAATAGGGAACCAAGAAAATGACAAGACAAACAATACTTTTTAAAGAAATTGATCCTTTAAGCAAAAAAATTCAGAATTGATACTTTATAAGATCAACCTTACAAACTGTTTAATTTCAGAATTGTGTCCCCTCCAGGAAAACAACAACTAAATTGGCTAAATAACCACGTCAACCAAAGAACAACAAAATCCACCAGCCATACCAATTACACATATTTTTTTAAATAGTACTTATGCTTAATTGCAACATCACTTAGCATAAAAATAGGATCCCAGTGCTGCATAGGTACCAATCTGCAGGTAGAGATGGTTATAAACCACTGTGGAGTGATAATACCCGGTCTAAATAGTAATGAATGTAAATATTTTGAAGCCACTTCCTTGAAAAAATCATATGAAACAAAAAGATCATGCTAGAGGAAATTATGAGTTGACTGCCAAATCTAAACAAAAAGATGCTTTCTAGAATAGAAGTGGATATGTAACCCAAGAGGTAAAACAAGAATGAAATTAAATGATGTTTTTTCCCAATGTTAGAAAATGATCAATATTATATAAGGAACCAACCAACTAAGGCATCGTGCTCGTCGGTACTCACTCTTATTGCCAAAAACTCGAGATCAAATTTTACAAGCGAGTTACAAAATCTAACCGTGAAAAAAGGGAACATACACGAAGTAACAAACACACAAGAAATCAACATCATCATTTTGCCATAAAATGGTAAGCGCAAAGCAAAAAAAAAAGTGCATGCAAGGTGCATAAATCAAGCAGTAAACTATGACAGAACCTTAGTAGGAGAATAACAAAACTGGAATCACTACAACTAGATAAAATCTCAAATGGGGAGCATCTATCTTACCTCTCTTTGCTAATCACACTCCCTTCGAGGCTCGAAGGAGAAGTGGAAGTGACAATGAGTTTTGGAGGAGGAGGGAGCTCGGATTGAAGGAAAACGACGGCGCCTAAAACAAAAGAAACGACGACGAGTATGCCGACGAAGAAAGCAGAACGCTCAGCCGCTGCTAGTGCTACGATGGAGGCGAGGAATGGAAGAAACTTGGGATGTAGGAGAGAAGAAGGAAATGGTGCGGCCGCCGACGTTGAGTGTGGCGGCAACGACGAGGGAGGAAGATGAGTGAAGAAGGAATCAGCGAGTTAGGGTTAGGGTTGGCGATAAGGATTTTGGAAAAGGAAATAGAGGAAATCGGGATGTGAAAGTGAAATGGGAAATGGGAATTTTGCGAACATAGTTAACTTAGGGTTAGGGTTAGGGTCGGGTCGGGTCGGTTATTTTACGATTTATGAAAAATTGACCCGCGAACCGACCGGCCATTGAATGGGCAGGTCGGTTATGTATCTGTATATGAGCGGTTATGTAGTTTTTTTAGTTTTTGGCGGGTCGGGTCGGTTCGGATTGGCGGGTTGGGCGGGTCAAATGTTCACCCCTACTCCATCCTTTAATAACTGACATTTTGAAATGGTAGAAAATTTAAAAGAATGATCTTTGATCTTATTTTATTCCTCATTATTTCATTTTTACTCTTAATTTTTACTCAAATTACCACACCATCATCAAATTAGGTTGATGCATAAAAAATAATTTATCATTTGCACAAAATATATACTTCGTGATAAGATTCGATCTTTGAGACGATCAGGATGATGGCTACTGTTGGTCGGAGTTGCTGTAGTTGACGTCGGACCCACCTGCAAAGCGCCGGAGGGGGGGCTCTGGCGTAGACACTCCGATGCTTAAGTCAGTAAGCGGTTCAAAAATAGCAGAGGTTCTAGTAGGCAATTTTTCGGCTTACTTGATGTTTTAAAATGAGAGAGTATTTATAGGCCGCTGGGGGCGATATCTGGGCGAAAAGGCGATATCCAGGTGAGATAACGCTCTGGATGACATTATGGGCGATACCTGGGGGTGACGTCATGGGCGATACCTGAGGTGATGTCATGGGCGATGCCTCTGAGGAGAGTGCCGGGGGCGATACCCATGATGATGTCGGGGGCGATAACTCTATGGGTCCCCTGGGATGGGATGATGCCGTGCGTCCAGAGAAGCGTGAGACCTCCCCCCCGCTGATGTCGACCATCCCAGGAAACACCTCATAGTCTAGTAGCGATAGCTTAGATGTTCGATAAGGCTTATAGGATTCCGCCCTTGGCAGGGATCATAATTACAGCAATGCCCTTAGGATTGCCTTAATTGTTATCATAAGCCCAACTGAAAATGAGCCCGAGTGTTTACCAAGGGCTGTCATTCCCTGTCCATGTCTGGTATCTTAGGTGAGGGTCCTTTCCTCCTTATGGCGATATACTTGTGGAATCTCCGAGCTTCTTTGTCTCTTTCGATACGACAAAGAACAATTGAACGTTAGGCAGCGCCTAGGTCGGGAGCTTTCCTCCGAGCAAGCGGGTTCTGGTCTTCATTCTTGTCCAAAGACCCGTCCTCATGGGGTGCCAAGGAATCAGCGAGAGACGCCGCTATCTCGTCCAGAACCGTTAGGGCGTCGCTTTTGCCTAGCGGTATTAACCTGCCTGGACCATCGACAGTGCTTAGAAGGTTGCAAACTCGTCCGTGCTGTAGGAGAGTTATTGACGCTGACGGACCACTGTTGACGTCGCCGCAGACTGCGACTAGGTTCATACCATTGAATTAGGTTCGCATACGTTCCAGGTCCATCGACATTTCGGGCGAACTGCAAACACATAGAGGAGATAGGCATTATACGGAGATATTAGTAAACTTTGTACTTACAGGGATTTTGAGAACACGCGGGTTCTTTCTTTCCTTTCCGCTCATGGAGTCAGCGATATTGACGCGGTTTTACTCCATCAGCTGCCTACGATTTGTGAGGCTTTATACCACCAGATACCCGCGATACCGGCGAGGCTTTACACTACTAGGAGCTACCTGCGACATCGACGCGGCCTTACACTGACTGTGGATACCTACAATCGTACGACTTTTACGTCATGGCTACCCGTAATATCGCGCTCCTTCACGTTTTCCAGGATTCTAACTCGTACTCCTCTTGAGTACCTGCATCGTTAGCAGCATATAAACGTCGATCCTCGTTCCCGCCTCAGGTCCATCGGTCTTTGATGGTAACGGGGCGGCTCGTCTTTTGAGGACCTCCTCTTTCCAAAGGCCAATTTCTCGGAGCCTATAAATCTGAGAGCTTTCTTCACTCAAGTTCATCTCATCTTTTTCTTTCGCAATCTGCATCATGGATCATTTGACCAAAAATTTCCTCCTTTCCAAGGGCCATACTCTCAAGAACCTCAATGATGGTGACGTCGGATTCCTAGAGAACATGCTGATCAAGACCTCCGAGGACATTTTGGAGTTGCAAGGGATGCTGACCCCACTCCATTACAGGCTGGGAGCTACATCTCTGGAGGATTTCAGTCCTTTAGAGAGCGTGTCGAAGCTGGCCACCTCCATCGCTCGGATTCAAGTGGTGATCGCCATGCTGCAGCAGTGCAAGGACATGCTGAGGGTCACCTCTACTGACCTCACTCTGGTCATGGACTCCCTGAGAGACATTCCCGACATACCCGAGGATGCTGGCTCTGACGCCTGACGGCGGTGGCTCCCTTTGAGCCTTTTTTCTCTTTCTCTATTTACGCAGCTGTACTTTTCGGCCGTTAGGCCATAATAAATAAACTATTTTTATTATGCCCTTTGTAACTGTTCTTCTTCTTCAATGCGCCCTTTGTCCTTTTTCGATTGGAGGCATCCTCAGCCCAACTGAAAACGAGTCAGTCATTGGATGGATTTTTCATGACGGTTTCCTCGCTAACTGTTCTGCATTAATTTTGCGCCGCCGCTTCCTTGCCAACTGATTGGGCTAATTTTTGGTTTTCCTCAATCTGTGGGAGATTTCAACAGGTGTGACTGCAAATCTAGATTGGCACTCCAGGTTGTACACGTGTCAGTTCTCAAGAGTCGCGTTGGATAATCAAAAAGCTTTTCCCCCTCCTCTGGCTATTTAATGGGATCCTTTCCCCCTATTTCCGTTCATCTTCTTGTTTGCTTTCCCCCTTGACAGGTTGCCTGTGATCTCATGGCTGATTCTCATTTTTGGATACTGCTGCGCGGGATTCTCCGCCAACTCCTCCGACTTCGCCAGATTCAGACAATCCTCTTCCGTTGCCTCCATGGAGACCGTTCGTCCGCCGGCGGGGTCGCAAAAGGCTGAGGAAAAATGCCTTAAAGATGTCTGAAATACTTTCTAATTCTTCCGCCCCTTCTGTTCAAAAGGGGAATGAACCATCTCTTCTTCCTCACTATTAGCCAAAAATGGCTCTCCCTACCTGCACGGGCGTGGAAACGGTGACGCCAGCCACTGAGGAGGAGTCAGGTCGATCAATGATACGCATAGGAAAAGGGGTTGATGAGCCTTTCTCTCCCGTCAGTAGGGAGCTATCGTTCTCAGATGATGATGTAGTTTATTGTTATGATATCTCTTGGTCTGATGGTGATTAGTTTAATGGGTCTTGCCTCTTTGTAGATGCCGTATGGCTTTTTGAAAATGAATAAGATAACGCTTCATTTTCCTTTTGTTCTCCCATCGCCTTCCTGCGCTATTTCTTCAAGCATCAAGGGTTGCCGCGGAGGGATACCTGTTGCTGGGTGCAACCGTCTTTCGGTTTTTAGTCAATAACTGTCTTCTCCCAAAGACATAAATGACTGTCCACGCGTCGCTTTCTGCTCCGCATGTGTTTCACTTTTACAGGCTGTCTCTTCTTCAAGTTTGACCTTTATAAGGGAACCGCCATTCTCTTTTATTACTTTTGTCAATATTTTGAAATTTTTCACACTTTCTCTTTCTCCTGTACTTCTTCCTGCTCAAGAGAAGTTTCTACAACTGTTCGCCGGCGCCAACGGCCTGTTTACTGGCTTTTCGTTCCAGGTATTCTGTTCCTTTCTCGTCATAGTTTTATTTTTCCGGTCCCTTATGTCTCATATTAAAGCCTCTGCGAGTGCCGAAAATCCCATAGATCTCGAGGCTAGGAGAGTTCGTAGTATTTTTGATTGCAATGAAGTTTTGAGGGCAGAGTTAGAGGAGAACAGTGTCACCTTTCCCTTGGGCTGCCGCCCTTATATCCCTACGAAGGATATTCGGCTTCATGATGCCATGTGGGGAACGTTCCGGGTAGTTTATTTCAAGATGTTCCTCTACGGATTTCATCTTCCGATCCATACTTCTCTGATGAAGCTGCTAAATCATTATGATCTCAATCCCATTCAAATAACTCCGTCTTCCTGGTGTGGGATTTATGCCTTCCTTCGTTCATGCGAGATGAAGCATATTTTCACTCCATCCTTCGATTTGTTCCACACATTTTTCAGCTTGAGCTGCCGCGACTGCTTGGTGGATATCACCCCAAGATGGAATGACGCCATCGTGCAATTTTTCTGGCGGAACTTTCAAGGTTTTGAGGACAACGTGGGCAACTGGAAAAGTGGCTTCTTCACCCTTCGCCTGCCGTCCCGCTGGTGGCGCGGGGGTTTTAACCGAGAGATTACCAGCGCCGCTTGGAGAAAACCAGAAGTGCTGTCTAGCATTGATGTGTCCCATGTTACCGCCCTATTAGAAATAGAAGGGCCTTTCCGCATTCGGGAATTTGCTCGGTTCAGACCCTTGAAAGAGTGTGTCGTTGGTGAGTTTTTCTTTTGCCATGTTATCGCTTTGATTTGCTTGCTGCATTAACATGCTTCGCTGGCAGGTAGAGCTGAGGGTCGTTCCTCCAGGGGGAATAACACTCCTCTAAACGTGGTGCCGCTTCAGACGTTACCTCCTTCTCCACCGCCTAAAAGTTTCAGCCGTCTGACTATTCTGCCGAGGGGAAGGAGAACTAAGACCGTCGTAACACGCAGTGCTTCCGCTCGACCTTCTTGCTTTGTTGAGAATTGGTTGCCGCCTCGGGGTAAGGGAGTGACTCCGATTCGTTCTGCGACTGGAATAGTTGACAGCGATAGCGAGAGTATGGATGCCGGTTCCGAGCTACGTCACGCCACCCTTGCCCAACGAGTGAAGCTTAGGGCGAGAAAAACGATTCCGCGGCGGAGTCAACCGAGGACGATAGCGAAGAGATGGCTGCCGAGACAGAGCGTCTCCGAAAGAAAATCCGGAAAGAGAAGACTGATCCACCGGTTCCTCCCTTGAGGGAAGTTAACGCAGTTCCTACCGCGGAGGTTGACACTTCTCATGTCGCGAGTACCTCGCAAGTAGCGGAGGTTGTCAAGGTGTCTTTTGCCATTCCTTCCAAAGCTAATGAGGTTTCAGCGGCGGTGGTGGACTCACCCTTGCCGTTCGGTGGCCTTGATTCTCCGATCTCTTCCTGTATTCCGGATGTGACTATTCCGGTTTTGAACCCAAGTGTTCCTCTTAATCCTCTCCCGAGGAAGCCTCAGCCCTTATTCCTTTCTTCAATTTCGGGCATTGGTAATTCCGTAAAAAGTTGTTCTCCTCCCTATATCGCCAATCGTTCCCCTCAAAGTCCTCAAGGAAATGTCGCATACCAGCTGGACCTGTCATCTTTTGGGACTAATGGGCTTCGCGCTTTAGGGAAATCGGATCCGCTATCGCGAGATGAGCCAGTAGGTTATATAGTGGGCCAAATGTTCAGTTCTTCGAAGGACAAGGAAGAGTTCCTGCGACATCCCCCTGAAGTTCAGCACTCACGCCTTCTGACGACATGTTGGCCAGCTTCCGCGAGCTGCACTATTTTCTCGAGGATCAGAACCACAAGGTTCGGCGCTCTCCTGATTCGAAGGAACAACTAGACGCTGCTTTGGCGAAGGTAATAGAGCTGTCAAAGCTTCAAGATCGAACCCGGGCAGAGCTGAACGAGTTTCGCACCGAGATCGCGCGAGAAAAATCAAAAGGGAAGGCTAAAGTAGAACTGCTGGAGGCGGAACTGGTGGCGGCCGACAAAAGAAACTCTTTCCTTCGCGAAGAGATATCATCCCGCGACGCGGATTTGGCCAAAGTACCCTCGAAGATAGCTTGGTGGAAAAACAAGAACCTGGAGGTCTGTGTTGCCGGATTTACAGACCTCTATCACCAGGGAACTGTTGATTCATCTAAGTTGGCTGATTACGCCTCCAAGAAGATAAAGGATTTAGCTGAAAGCGAGGGAGATTTTCTTTCTTTCAGAGAGGAGTAGGGGAATGGTGGCTGCGATATCCGTGCCGACCAATGAATGGTCAAGGTTGACCCTTTAGAGGATTTTCCTCTTTATTTGCTTTTTCTGTCTTGTAATAACGCCTTATCGCGCAACGATATCTGTACTTTATTTTACATAATAACTGATCTTCGTTTCGCTTTCCTGCGTCATCTCGAAAGCCGCCGGCTTGGTTAACGCCATTCTGCATTATCTCCATTGTTGCAATATCGCTCTTGTCTTATTCCAGAAAATCATTTCTACTTTCCAGTGCATTTAATGCTCACGATCCCCTTATTAATGCGAGAGAAAATTCGTGATAGCGCAGACACATGTGTCCATTTTTTATGACGCCACGGGCTAGCGTGCTCTAGAATTTTATCAAAATTGAAGCGTTGTCGCGCTTCTCTAGAATTGTACTCATTGCTTAAGTCTGTTCCTTGTGACGCTCTCACGCAACGACTGCAGCATCCGTCGTTTCCTTTGACCACTAGGGTTATAAAAACCAATACTTATTTCTTTTTCTTACTTTTGTCATTCTGCTTTCTTCATACTCTCTCTAGCCGTCTTGTTTTCTTTCCACCTTTCAAGGCTCTCGACGTGCTTTTTCTCTAAAGGTATTTCCTATTTTCTTCCATCGTCTTCTTTGTCTTTACTTTTTTATTTTCTGTCATGGCCAAGACTCGCCACCCTGAGTCGAAGTCTGCCGATGAGAAAAAGATGGATATTATGGTTAGCAATATCACCTCTGAAATCGCTCTCAATGAGCATTTAGCCGCACATAATGCTGTTATCCCTGACGGTTATAAGGCCACCGTTGCCCCTGAGTCGATACGCTTGAACAACGTTTTAACGGGCAAACGTAGGGTTCTGTAAGCACAAATGTTCCGTTATGATTTTCGGCTTCCCATCGACCCTTTCATAAAACAATTGCTTGTTGCCTGCGATTTGAATCCCGTTCAATTAGCCCCAAATGCATATTGTTGTGTTTGTGCCTTTCTGGAACTTTGTAAATATAAGGGGATTACTTCCCCTTCCCTTTTGTTGCTTAAATCAGTTTTTAAGCTGATGAAGTGTCGGGGTGTGATACGATATCGCCCCGTTACGATGATGACTCACTCAAGTCCTTTACTTGGAAACTCTTTCACATTGAGTCTTCCGTCGATGCTTGGAAAAAGGAGTTCTTTGTGATAAATCTTCCTGAAGCTCCTGGTTCCTGGTGGCAATCTGGGTTTAACCAAGACGTCAAGGATAACGTCTGGGGCCGGCCGGAGAGCCTTCCTCAGCGGGAACAAGGCTGGCTAGACAAATTGCTTCAACTGAAAATCAGCGTTCACATCCGTTATCTAGCATGCGTTAGACGTGAGTGCCGTGTTGCTTCCTTCCTTATTACCGCTGATACTAATGCTAACGTTATTTTGCGAACATGCAGCGACGGATCCCAATTACAAGCCTGAAAGCGTTAGGAGACGACTGAAAAGGGCCAGGAGAGAGAAGAAAAAGAGAGGGCCGCCTCCACGGGAGCTACTGATAACCCAACTATACTACCTGCTGCTTCCGTGAGCCTTGCTCAAGTATCCTCTTCCTCGGCTGGTGAGGGAAATACCGACATCCCTTCAGGTATCCCCATCGTGACCGTCGCTGCCCCTCCTGCTCAACCATCTCCTTCTAAAGTCCCTAAGGCCCTTGCCAAAGGAAAAAAGAAGAAAAGAACGAGAAGTGTTGCTGCTCTCACTCCTTCTCCGGACGCGGCAGCTTCTTCGTAAGCACCTCCTCTTAACACTGCTATTGTGAGTGTGCTTTTTGGCCGCGATGTGCTGTATATTGATGTTTGTCGTCGTTTCATTCGTTTCTCTTATCTGCGTTTTATACTGGGTTCTTTGCAGGATACTGTTGCTGTTTCTACTTCCGCATCTCCCATAGGCGATATGGACATGGGTTATGTGCTGGGTGGTTCCAAGAAGAGACCTCGGTCGGAGGGTGAGGGTGGAAGCTTATCCTCTACTATCGCTGCCACGGAAGTCAGACCTGACAGCGCCTTCGTTTCTACGGATGCTCCCCAGAATCACCCGTCTGAGTTTCTGGTAAACATGGGTACGGCTGAGTCTTTCGGGGCTTCGCCCAATTCTTTCGGCGGACCTGTTCACTCATATGGTCCTAACCTGGACTACCAAGAGGGTTTACAGGACTTTTCGGGCTACCATCCTCATGGTTCCTACATCGTCCAAGGGGGCCCTTCTACACAGGTTCACCCTCCTGTTCCCTTGTCGTTTGTCCCTTCGAGCGTTCCCTTGTCGCAGCGTTCTGGCGAAGGGGCCACCGCCTTCAATTTTGCTGCAGATCTAAGTCCGATGGGTGAGTCCGGCACTGTGACTCATCAAGTTGGCTTGTATGATTTTTGTAACACAGGCTTAGCCGTTATTGGGGACGATGGCTCGGACGAGGTTTTCGCTTTATTGGCTGCCCAGATATTATCGTCCGCGGCCGAACGGGAAGCTTTCCTCTCTAAGGTTGATGACGACAAGGCGAATTCGCTGCGCTCTAGCCTCTTCACCAATTTTGTGAAGTTTCATTACTGGACAGAGCACGCGCAGCATCAGGCTGCCTCTCTTACCGCCTCCCTGTCTGAACTTTCGCGAGAGCGAAATGAGAAGAAGAAGTTGCTGGAGGAACGCACTCAATTATTGCTGACCCAGCAGGAGCTGAAAGGGCAAACGTCCACCCTTGACGCTGCCTTGATAGCGGAAAGAGCCAAGAATGCTGTCCTGGAGGAAGAGAAGTCATCCTTGGCAAGGGAGAAAGCTGCCCTGGAGGAAAGGAAAACCGTTCTGGAAGAGGAGTCAGCCGATAAGTGTCTGTGGCATGTCGAGCGGACTGCCACTATTTTGGTTGATTGCTTCGAGGAGGTCCATGGAGTGGATGCGTATAAAGGTGAGGAGGTCACGAGGGCTTTCAAACAGAAGTCTGCCGACCTCAATGAAGTGGGTTTTCGCCAAGCTAAGGCAGAGGGCTGGAAACGGAGGAACCCCGAGGGCTGACGCATCCTAAAGCTTCACCGCCTCTTTCGTAACTATCGGGAATTGCTAGGCTTTTTTGTTTTGGCCTTGGAACTTGTGACCCCTCAAAGGCATTTTCATATGTTCAAACAGTTTATATCCTTATCGCTGTCTTTCCTTTCCTTTAGTTTTCACCTTTTGAAACTCCCTTAGCGCCGTTGTCGCCCCGATAACATAATGTGATTACTTTCTCGAGCAGACTCCTAGCGTTTCAGCAACAGAAATTGCTGAGGTCAGTATCGGGTTGGCTTTCCCGGCGAGCCTCATAATATCGCCACTTGTGCGATAGTCAATCTTTCCGCTGCTCGAAAAGTATTCTGCACATTCTTAATTGTAAACCATCAGTAGCATAACAGGTTATAAGAGACGGTAATTACCCGTAGGAGCTTTTCTGCTGCCGTCATAGGGCGTTAGTATGGAAACCGCGTAAATCGCTTTTTCTATCAGCTCTATACTTCACTAGGGATTATGCGTCTAGTTACTAGCTAGGATTTCACGATTCTTCGCCTTTCCATCTTTCCACGATCGGCCTGGAAAGTGCCTCATCTTAGTGAGCCGTCGGATCAGGACAGACCGTCACAAGGATAGGAATTTTCACTTTCAGGCATTGTCCTCGCGTCTAGAATCATGCCCTCACTTGATGAACCGACTACACTAGTCCGGTCACTAAGATAGGACTTTTCGTTTCTAGAACGGAGTTACTATTTCCTTGGGGCATGCCTTGTCTTGATGGGCCGTCTCCACGAGAACAGCCAGTACAAGAAAAGGACTTTTCACTCCCAAGGACACCGGGTAGTGCCCTCACTTAGTGAGCCATCTGATCAGGACCGGCCATCACAAGGATAGGACTTTTCACTCCCGGGGGCGCTAGGGATCTTTCAATCCCAACGCTAGTTCAAGGCATGCTGGGTCGTGCCCTCACTTAGTGAGCCGTCTGATCAGGACCGGCCATCACAAGGATAAGACTTTTCACTCTCAGGATCCCCCTTTTTTATCTGCACAAAAGCAACTACAAACACCCAAGAAAGCTCTCTCACCGAGCGTTAGCTAAGGTTAGGGTTGGCATCAGTCAAAGGTGCAGATAAAATCAAGTTCTAGGATAATATAATTTCAAACGAGCGATGTTCCAAGAGTTAGATAAGGGAGTACCATCGAGTGTCTCAAGATGATAGGCTCCTTTTCTGATAACGCGGGTAACGTGATACGGCCCATCCCAGTTTGGACTGAGCTTCCCCACACGTTGACCAGCCGCTCGCTTGTCTCCAAGCACCAGGTCGCCTGCCTTTAGCAACCGTTCTTTGACGCGCCTGTTATGATAACGGGCTATCTTTCGTTTGTAATGTTGCGTTTTCAGGAGGGTTTCTTCTCGGACCTCCGGTAACGCGTCAAGGATAGCTCGTAACCTTTCCTCATTCAGCTCCTCCCGAAAGTGAGCCACTCGCAGGCTCATGGTACTGATTTCTACCGGCGTAACAGCCTCGGTCCCGAAGGCCAATGCGAAAGGTGTTTCTCCAGTACTGGTTTTAATGGTCATGCGGTACGCCCACATCACGTATGGTAGCTCGTCAGCCCACTTCTTTTTAGACCCCTCCAGGTTTTTCTTAATGCCGCTGAGGATGCTCCGGTTGGTCACTTCCGCCTGTCCATTGGTTTGCGGGTGAGCCACGGAAGAGAATCACTGCTCAATCCCGAATTTCGAGCACTGGTCTTTGAAGAATTGGCTGGTGAACTGTGTTCCGTTATCGCTGACTAGGATACGGGGTACGCCAAACCTCATGATAACTTGATGTTTGAAGAAACGCCAAGTTTTTTCCGCCGTGATGTTGGCGACCGCTTCAGCTTTCCCCCACTTCGTAAAGTAGTCCACTGCCACTATTACAAATTTCAGTTGGGACCTTGCCTTTGGAAATGGGCCCAGGATATCGATCCCCCATTTAGCAAAAGGACAAGGAGCGATAATCTCAAATATTTCGGTGGGGGGATGTCGAGGAATTTTAGAGAACTCCTGACATTTCGGGCAAGTTTGCACATAGTTGTGGCAATCTCTTCGGATGGTGGGCCAGTAGAATCCAGATCTGAAAACTTGTGCAGCCAGGGTGCCACCTGACACGTGCATACCGCACACCCCTTCGTGAATTTCGCGCAGGGTGTGAAGACCCTCTTGCTCCGTTATACATTTGACGGCTGGGTGAGAAAAGCATCTCTGAACCAGGTCCCCGTCATAGTACGTACAACGAGCTGCCTATCTCAGCACCACATTCTGGGGTCCACCAGAATGATGCTTTTTTGCATATGACTTTGAAGAAAGGGAGGCACTTCTCACCCTATTTGGAAATAAATCGCCCTAAGGCGATAACGCGCCCCGTCAACCTTTGTACCTCCTTAACGGTTCTTGGAGATATCATGTCTTGTATGGTTTTAATCTTTGAAGGATTAGGCTGGATTCCTTTTCGGCTGACTACGTAGCCCAGGAATTTCCCCGTCTGAAACGCAAACATGCATTTTCGGGGGTTCAGTTTCATGTGGTGCCTTTTCATCACATCAAAGACTTCCTTTAGATCCTGCAAGTGATCTTGAAAGTTCGTGCTCTTTACCAATATATCGTCAACGTATGCTTCCACATTCCTTCCTATCTGTTCTTCGAATATTCTGTTTACCATACGTTGGAATGTCGCCCCTGCGTTCTTCAGCCCGAACGGCATCACCGTATAATAGTAAGTGGCCTTAGGAGTGATGAAGGCAGTCTTTTCTTCATCTTCAATGGCCATGGGAATTTGGTGGTATCCGGAGTTAGCGTCAAGTGAACTCAAATATGCGTACCCGACAGTCTGATCGACTAATTGGTCAATACAAGGAAGCGGGTAGCAATCCTTAGGGCAAGCATTGTTTAAATTGGTAAAGTCGATACACATGCGCCAGTCTCCGTTGGGCTTAGGAACAAGAACTGGGTTGGCTAACCAAGTAGGGTATTGAACTTCGCGGATGAACCCCGCATCAAGGAGCTTCGTCACTTCTTTATCAACGCCTAAAGCTTTTCCCGTAGAAAACGGGCGTCGCTTTTGCTGGACCGGCCTGACGCTAGGGTCAACATTGAGCCGCTGTTCTGCTATTTCGTGTGATATACCCGACATGTCTGCGGGTTTCCATGCGAACTCTCCTCGATATTTGTTCAATAACCGGGCCAATTGAAGGTTTTCCTCTGGACTGAGCTTTTCGCTGACTAGGAAGCCTGCTTCTTATATGCCGATTACTGGTACGGGCACCATTTTGTCCAGAGGTTGAGCGCGCTTCTCATCACCCTGTTCGTATGGGTCCGCCGTTATACATACATACCTATCGCAACTCTTTTGAGTCATGAGCAGGTAACATTCAGCCGCCAGTTTTTGGTTGCCCTTTATCGATACCACTCCGTCCCAGGAGGGGTATTTCATCTTCAGATGCTTCTGAGATATCACCGCTCCAAAGCGGTTGAGAAAAGGTCGTCCGAGTATGACATTGTAGGGCAAGTTTAAGTCCACGACAAGGAATAACAGATCCTCTGATCGCTTGGAGGTGTCTTCTCTAAAGTATACGAGCAGAGTAGTTATCCCTGTGACAGGGATTGGGACCCCGTCCACCCCAATTATGGGTTTCTTGCAAGGTATTAACTCGTTGTCGGGCAGTTTCATGAGATTGTATGCCTCTAACGAGAAGAGGTTCACTGCACTCTCGTTATCTATAAGAGTTCTTCTGACTCCGTGACTGGTAATGATGGGCGTAACCACCAATGCGTCATTATGCGGATAAACAACGCCTTTTTCGTCCTCTTATGAGAAGGCTAATATCATGCGATCTAGGATGCTTATCGCTTCACCTTTCTTTATCGCGCCATCTCGTTTGCGTTTTTCTCCTAACGCGGTCGTCAGTGACTCTGATTCGTCTATGTAAGGAGTCCCTCCCGCTATGATGTTAATCATAGGGAAGTCCTCGTCGTCTACCGTGAAAGCTTCTTCACCTCTCCCTCCGGGAGCATTATCCTTCTGTGGGACGCGAGGGGGTACTTGTCGGTCGTCTGCTATCCTTTTCGTGGGATTATTTCTGGCGTCTTCTCTTACTTTGGCTGCGAATTCTCCCAAGTAACCCTCTTCCACTAAACGTTCTATTGCTGATTTTAAGTCTCTGCATACTTCTGTAGAATGCCCCCTGGCTTTGTGGAACTTGCAATAAGCATTTTCTCTTCTCCCTAGAAGCACCCCGGGCTTCACAGGCGCAGGGTAACGGATGGGAAGGTTTCGCTGCTCCACTATCGCTAAAATCTCCGCCCTTGGTAGATTAAGGGAAGGGAAATCAGGGTCGTACGTCCGACCTTTAGAAGAATCTCCTTGACGCTGAGTAGGGGAACTACCAGGCTTTCCCTTCGAAGTGTTACCTTTCCGCCCACTGGAGGTTTTGGGAATATGATCTTTCCGCAGAGCATAATCGTCAGTGAGGCGGTCATCAGGAAGGGTAATTGTAGGAGCGTTAGGAATCAGAGGTGCCTCAGGCGGCATGTTATAGGTTCTATCTCTGTTTTCCTCTTCTTCCATTTTCGCGTAATTATGGGCTTTAAGTCTTAATGCGTCTAAAGTCGCTGGAGGGTCCACCATCAGTGCATCTTTCAATTTACCATAATGGCAGTTCCTTTTCAGGGCTTCTATAGCGAAATCAATGGTAACACCCGGCGTTAGTGACATTTCCAGATCAAATCGACTAAGAAATTCCTTCAAAGTTTCCTGAGGCCTTCGACGTATGTCAAATAACGCGGCGGCGGATTTCCTGATTGGAATTGCTGTACTAAATCTGCTCCAGAACTTGGATTCCAATTGTGCGAAATTGCTAATAGATCCACCAGGAAGGCCCTCGAACCAGAGACGCGAGACTCCTGATAATGTCATAACAAATATTTGGCATAACGCCGCATCACTGTGCGTCTGAAATTGAACGAAATCCTTCACCTTATTGACGTGGGAAATGGGATCTCTGGTGCCGTCATAAGTCTCAGTGGGAAGCTTCACATGTCGACTGACCTTATGGCGCCTTATACGACGGCTAAATGAATGACCCGATGTGTCATCAAGGATTTCACGAGCATGGCGCGGGGGAGATATTTCCGCGTGACGCCTCCGATTCCGCGGATCTGGCGTGGGATGTCGCCTAGGAGACTGGCTGCCGTTCCTGGGCGAACGAGTTCGATATCTCTTGCTACTAGATCTTTCACTGTGCTCAGGAGACAAATCCCTATTCGCTCCTTCTCTTTGACCGTCCCAACGGTTTCTGACCTCCTCGAGGTGCCGATCCTCCTGAGGGATGGGACCTTGGGGCACCTGTGGCACATAAGGCTCCACTCGTCCTTGAGTGAGCTGCACAAAATTAATCGGGGGATCTGTTGTAGGTAAAATTGACCGGAGGTTTCCCTGTAACAACGGTGACAAGGGCCGCTCGGTGACAATAGATGGCGTGAACATGACACAGGGAGGGACACTCGACCCAGAAATCTCAGGTGTGATTCTGGTAACCATTTCAGTCAAATAGTCCAATCGAGAACGAAGGGCCGCTATTTCACTCGCAAAAGGGTGTTCTGTACTGTTTAACACAAATCCCCTCGGGGGAGGAGTAGAAAAGCTAGATCCCGCCATCTGGGACAACGAAATGGTCGTCTGCGAGGAGAGGGCTTCCCCTGCCGACCTGGTCGAAAGATCCGGGGATTCTGAACTGATTTGTTGCGCCGTCACAGAAAGATCAGTAGTAGCAAAAGGGAATAACTGTCTACGAATCGAAAAAGGGAGACTAGAGGATGAGGGTCGCGTCGGCTCCGACTTATAAGTCATGATCGTTCCGATCTCTGGGTAAAACAGAGCTTGGCTATTAAGGACGCTCACTTAATGTACCAAGGCTCTCAATGAAAGCACTAATTCGATAAGATTCGATCTTTGAGACTATCAAGATGATGGCTACTGTTGGTCGGAGTTGCTGTAGTTGACGTCGGACCCACCTGTAAAGGGCCGGAGGGGGGGCTCCGGCGTAGACACTCCGATGCTTGGGAGGGCTCACGCGTCTCTAGACGCACGACATCATCCCATCCCAAGGGACCCATAGAGTTATCGCCCCCGACATCATCATGGGTATCGCCCCCGGCACTCTCCTGAGAGGCATCGCCCATGACGTCACCTCAGGTATCGCCCATGACGTCACCCCCAGGTATCGCCCGTAATGCCATCCAGAGCGTTATCTCACCTGGATATCGCCTTTTCGCCTAGATATCGCCCCCAACGGCCTATAAATACTCTCTCATTTTAAAACATCAAGTAAGCCGAAAAATTGCCTACTAGAACCTCTACTATTTTTGAACTGCTTACTGACTTAAGCATCAGAGTGTCTATGTCGGAGCCCCCCCTCCGGCGCTTTGCAAGTGGGTTCGACGTCAACTACAGCAACTCCGACCAACAATAGCCATCATCTTGATCGTCTCAAAGATCGAATCTTATCACTTCGGAAAAGATAAAATGAAGTATTATGAACAGTAAAAATTCATAGAAAAACGTCAGTTATTAAAGGACAGAAGGAGCATGTATTACTAAATTTTCCACCCAATTTATGCACCATTATCCAAATTTGCCAGCAGACAAAATTGTCACTAGTGTTATCAAACAATGCTAAATTATGGGGATGTGATTATTGTCTATAACAAAATAATATTATAATTGTCACACCATCGTGTCTTTTGATTATGTAAAAATTAATTATAAAAATATAAATAAATGATAAAAAATCTGAAAAAGTGATAAAATAAATTGTGAATTATTAAAAAATTATGTGGAAAAAAGCAAAACAGGACATTTGTTTTCATTCCTCCCCCGCCCTTCTAGCTACCACAAATAGGACATTTCGATTTTGTAGAGGACTACATTAACGTTTTGGTTGGTGGTCCTTTAACGATACTTGGACCCTACTTGACAGTTTAACCTTGGCAACCAAATTTCTTAATTGAGAATAACGATTTGATAACAGTTGTGGCTGAGGAACCCCAAATGAAGGATGCAGATATGGGTGTGGGTTAGAATAATAATAAAAGGATCCGAGTCGACTATTATCATCATGAAAAGTTTGGTACTTGGATGATCGCTCAGTGTAAGGGAAGGAAACCTGCTGGTGGGGAAGACAGTTACGCAAATTGGGGGCTCTAGGCTTGTGGTTTTGGCCGATGCAGAAGAGTTACCTCTGAACATTTCTAATGAGTAGGATTAGAACAAGGAAGTAGTTATGCTAGTTATTACTCAATCGAAGGCAATATGAGGCATATAAGGAAACAATATGTACCTAAAATAAGACCTCAAACTTGCCCATGAGACACTCTTGCTTTTAATAGCCACAATCCAGTGACCTCTGCCGTTGAGGTGACCCCTTTGACTAAAACTCCTATTATATAGGAGAATGTTGTTTCTACTGTCCTTGATCTTAGTAATAGTGTAAAAATCAAGGTCACTTATTGATGCGAATCCTATCATGCCACCTACCGGATTGTTGACTCGAGCGAGGAGCAAGCAAGCGAAACTGCCCAGACTGGTGCGCGAGGAGCAAGGAGTGACAAGCGAAGCAGCCAAGAATGATCTTGACGTCAAGATGCCCATCCTTGGCGACATGACGCCCAAACCAGAAGCTGCAGGCAGACTTGGTGTCTTGACGCCGATGCCTAGTGTCATGACGCCCAAAATAGAGAGTTGCGAGGAGCCTTGGAGTCATGATGCTGATGCCTGGCGTCATGACGCCCAAAATAGAGAGGTGGGTTTCTTCGAGCTGCAGCCTTGGCGTCATGACATCCGCGATGTCCAGATTTGTGCAATCTTAGCTTTTGCGTCCAAGAAGGAAACTTCCGAATTTCCAGTTTTTAATTAACTATTTTTATTATTAATTAATTAGTATGGATTTATGTATAATTAGTTTAATTAATTACCTTAATTAGGAGTTAAATTAGGAGTAGGATTTCTAAGATAAGGATTTAGGGTTTTCCTATTTAAAGGAGCCACCCTTCTCATTGTAAGCTTAAGCTATTTTTACCCAATCAAATTGATATTGAGACTTTGTCTTTGAAAGAGTATCTCCTCTTGTTTGTTCGTGGACTCGAACCTTGTGTCTTTCTCGGTTTCGCAAGCCAAGCTTGAGCAAGTAAAATTGAAGTTGGGACGAATAGTGGACTCGATTCAACCCCTCTCACAAGTGGACTCTTGTGAAAACCTCATCTAGGTATTCAGCATAGGTTGGTGGACTCTTGTCGATGCTCCTTCTCTAGTGAGAACTATCCATTCCGCATTGAAGTCCAATCCTTCTAACTAGATCAAACAATCAATGCATCCTAGGAAAATAGGATCGTATCAGTTGGTAGCGGATCTTAAGGCGTTCAAGGTTTGGTAACTATCCTTTATTTTCTGTCAAGTTTTCTTTGTTGAGATTGGTTTCCATTACTCCGTTCCTAACCAATCTTCGTGTGTGCCGTGTGTTAGTTTGTTTGTGAGCTGTCAAGTCGAGCTAGGGTTTCTAGCTCATTATGTGCGTTGTCAATTTTTCTTGTGTGCGATTTGTTTTAAGGATTTGTGCGTCAATTTCTATCATCAAAGGAGCCACGAAAATACCAAAAAGAGTCAGTATTTATTTAATTTTGTTTAGCTATGTTCATTAGCTAAAGAGGCCAAAAAAACAAATATTCAGATTGCGATCTATACAATACAAGAAACTATGATTCAGTAGTGTTCCAGAACAGAAAGAAAAAGTGAGTTCGGTGGTGAGAATCAAAAGTTATCACAAAAATAAAATTGCTTGCACAATCGCACGCCTAGCGCACAACACTCACTAATCGTGAGGTAACTTGAGTTTTCTGTTTTCGATTGAGCTATTTTTTATTCCTAAAACTATCTTCTATTCCAGACCAACAATTTTTTAGTTGATTGTTCTTGCAACTAACCACTTGTTGAGCATGAAAACGTATTTCAAAGCTAGTTATCTTTGTAAGTCTTATTGGAAGCTCTTCCTTGAAATTCTTGAGTCTATTTATTATTGGTTGTGGTCCAAGAACAAATGCCATATAAAGACAAAGTGAGTGAATTTGTGAGATTAATAGAGAGTTAAACACGAGAATAAACACGTGAGGGAGTGCTAGTTTTTAGGGCAACTTTACGCTTGGTTTGTTTTAGTGTTGTGGTTTCAGGAAGAATGTCGGGCGATTCACCAGGAAGCGTTACAAATCGAGAGATGATGGAGGCCATAAGAAAGATCAGTGAAAAGCTTGATAAGATAGAAAAACGGGTAGGAGAGATAGAACAACGGGCAGGAGTGGAAAAAGTCAAATTAAGGGACGAGGTCGAGGAGCCACCTGATGGCGCACACCCTTTGTACGTTGCATAAACCCTAGGCGCAGATCCGAGCAGCGAGCGCCTCATGCATATTGGTATGAAGAGGTTGAACGTGAAGAAGCTTATGAGAGGCAGGAGCACTATGATGAAAGGTGAGAGTGCTATGATAAGAGGCAACCTAGGTTTGAGGACCGAGTTGGCGCAAACCTAGGGAGTATGAGAATGAAAATTCCGCAATTTGAAGGGACGAAAAATCCGGATATGTACTTGGCTTGGGAGTGAAAGGTCCAATCTATTTTCCTTTTCCATAATTATTCGAAAAGGGAGAAATAGAAGTTAGCCTCATCCCAGTTTCACGGATATGCTATCCAATAATGGAATGAGTTTAACGCTGCTAGGAGCAGAGGTTACTTCAATCCTATCAACACTTGGGAGGATATGAAGATACTTATGAGATGTCGATATATACCCACTCACTTTCACCGAGGCCTTTTTCAAAGGTTACAGACCTTGACTCAAGGAAACATGAGTGTTGTAGGTACTTAAATGAGTTGGAGATCGCTTTGGAAATAACACAAGTCAAGGAGACCGAAGAGGTAACGATGGTGAGATTCTTGAGGGGCCTCAACCGAGAGATAGCCAACCAATTGAAGTTCATTGATTGCTACTCCTTAGAGGATATGTTACATAAGGCTATCAACATAGAGGAGCAAAGGAAGACGAGGTCTCCTTATCCTACTGTCATACCTACTAAGTCAACGGCGCGGAGGAAGTCGACTTGGGAGAAAGAGGACAAAGGTGTGAATCCGGTTCTGAAGGTGCTACCTAATAATGATAGCACTAAGCGTGCAATTGATCCATAAGTACCTCAAGGGAAGTCGGTTAGTAGTGGTCCTTCTTCTTCAACACCTCCTAAAGCATCAACGAGTAATATTGTTTGTTATAAGTGTAATGGACAAGGACACATATCATCCGCATGCCCTAACAAGCAGATCTTGAAGGAGAATGACGAGTTGAATAGCAAAGATAATCGCAAACTCGAGGAGCCTAAGTGTAAGGAGATTGAGGGCAGTAGTGATTCAGATGATGGAGAGGTTTTGGTTAACGCGATACATCAGGCACTTATGAGTAGACAAACCCTAAACGCGCTACCAGAGATTGAGGCGAGCTGTGAGGATCAAAGGTGATTCATTGAGTCACATTCTGAGTTTGAAAAAGAAAAAGAAAAAGAGAAATTGAGTGTCAAAAAGAAAAAGGGAAATAAAATTCAAAACAACCCCCATGAAAAGAGTGAGCATGGGAAAAGAGATAGTGAGAAAAACAGCACGCATAAAAATAGAGAGCATGCGAGAGGAAAACACTTGCATGACAATAGAGAGCATGCAGAGAGTGGCGTTCATGAAAAAAGAGAGATGAGTGTTTACACCATAGAGAAGAAAGTGAGGAACACATTATGTATGCATAAAAACTGTTTTGGCACAAGCCACCAAAAACTGTTTGATTTTTGGCCATAACGCCTAGACTTTACTAACACTAAACCATTCATTTTCTATTCTAGTGTTTTTTGTTCTCATGTGTAGGGAAAGAAAGAGTTATTGGCAGTAAGAAAGCATCACTCATTGGAGCCAAAAGGATGGAAAGAGACTTGCGCATCCATGATGACTAGTTTGGCTAATTCTAGTCGAGAAGGTAAATTGCGCCTTTCTTTCCTTAGGTCTGATTCGTGTAAGTATATGGACATCATTGATTTGCATAATTCTGAAAATAATTTAATTGATGATGGTCGTATGCAAAGGTCGAAGGCTAAGTCATATACCTTTGAGGAGTACTTGTAAAAACGCAAACGATTTGACATTTTGTCTAGGCCAAGTGATGAGATAGTTATACCTAGAGCTAATTGTGAGGATTTGTTTCACTATTTTGGTACGATTAATGTTCCTAACATGTGTCTCGAAGAGATTTGGTACTTGTGTGGTTTACCCGTGAGTTTTGTTAGCAAACGCCGAAAGAAGTCCTTTAGCAACTTAGGGCAACAATTGCAGAGGAAACGTATAGTGCCGAGATCACAATATTGTGTATCTACCTCCTTGAAACAGCCAACAAAGGTTATAAGGGAAGAACGAGCTCTTGGAGCCGTATGGTATTCTTTGGTTTGTAAGTTTGAGTTTGTTAATGATTTTTCGCTTTTATTTGCTTACAACTCATTTGGTTATGGATTTATACTCGTGGTGTCGCTAAATCCTTTGTCTTTAAGTTACTATGCAAGTTTAAGAGTTGACAAGGATTCGGTGATGGCAAAAATACCATTGGAGCAAGCCGTGACTCACATGGAGCGCATGGGCATTCCTCGGACTGACCAAGGATACAAAAGGGGGCTTCGCATGTTCGTCAAAGTCCTTGATTGGGATAAGATGCCTACTCAATCCAAGGAGATGGGCACTGATTTGGGCAGTGGTTCAACCCATACCATTGTCAAGCGCGTGAATACCAAGGGCGAATTGGGTGTCTTGGGTAATCTCGGGACTAATTGTGTACCTCTCGCTCATACTAACTTAAGGTATTGCCTTGCAGGTGCTATTGAAGATCCTAATGAGGATTCGAGGGTGAACCCTCTCCGAGGAGGAGGAAATGATGCAAATCCTATCATGCCACCTACTGGATCGTTGACTCGCGTGAGGAGCAAGCAAGTGAAGCTGCTCGGACTGGTGCGCAAAAAGCAAGAAGTGACAAGCGAAGTAACCAAGAATGATCTTGACGTCATGACGCCCACCCTTGGCGTCATGACGCCCAAACCAGAAGTTGCGGGCAGATTTAGCGTCTTGACGCCGACCCCTAGCGTCATGATGCCCAAAATAGAGAGTTGCGAGGAGCCTTGGTGTCATGACGCCCAAAACAGAGAGGTGGTTTTCTTCGAGCTGCAGCATTGGCATCATGACGCCGAACCCTGGCGTCATGACGTCCGCGATGTCCAGATTTGCGCAATCTCAGCTTTTGCGTCCAAGAAGGAAACTTCCGAATTTCCAGTTTTTAATTAACTATTTTTATTATTAATTAATTAGTATGGATTTATGTATAATTATTTTAATTAATTACCTTAATTAGGAATTCAATTAGGAGTAGGATTTCTAAGATAAGGATTTAGGGTTTTCCTATTTAAAGGAGCCACCCTTCTCATTGTAAGCTTAAGATATTTTTACCCAATCAAATTGATATTGAGACTTTGTCTTTGAAAGAGTTATCTCCTCTTGTTTGTTTGTGGACTCGAACCTTGTGTCTTTCTCGGTTTCGCAAGCCAAGCTTGAGTAAGTAAAATTGAAGCTGCGACGAATCGTGGACTCGATTCAACCCCTCTCATAAGTGGACTCTTGTGAAAACCTCATCTAGGTATTCAACGTAGGCTGGTGGACTCTTGTCGACGCTCCTTCTCTAGTGAGAACTATCTATTCCGCATTGAAGTCCAATCCTTCTAACTAGATCAAATAATCAACGCATCCTAGGAAACTAGGATCGTATCACTTATCCTTTAACATCCCGCACCTCGATCAAAACCCCCAACTCAAAAGACCGTCCCAATGGAGCTAAGTTCAAGGTTAAGCGTATTGGCGGGTCACATCCCCTAAATAAGAACAAAGGGCTTAAACTGAACTGGGAATCTCCTCTTTTTAAAAGTAAAAAGTGTTCTGATGAGGAGCTGATGGGTAGCAACTTGATAACAATTGATAAAACACTGAGGGTATATTCGTCTTTTCACCCCAAGTCAAGGCCAGACCACTATAGACCTTGACTGGCGACAACCACCCAGCTACCGCCCCGTGCTGACCGAGGAATCTTAGGATGGTCGACATCAGCGCTGGGGGGGGGGGGGGGGGGGGGGTAGGGGAGGACCCACGCGGCATCCTCCTATCCCAAACAGCCTTGGCAACACCTCACTGGCGATATCCTATCCAGCTGACACATGCTGACGTCATCTTGGGCATTATCTTTCCTCGTTAACGCCTACTCCCATAGGTAACACCCTCTCCTTTTGCTTATAAATACCCCCTTTTTTAGATCAAAGGTAAGACCAAAATTGCTACCTAAATCTCTGCCAAATTACACAGCCATACTAACTTAAGCATCGGAGTGTCTACGTCGGGGCTCCCCCTCCGGCGCTTTGCAGGTACGGCGGACCGCCTCTATAGTGACTCCGGACGACCATAAACTCTACCCCGCTTTCTCAGAAGTCATAATCTTAACACAACTAGATTTGGAACCCATATTTGGGTGTAAAGGTTGATAATGAGGAGATGTTGAGTAGACCTGCTTCTTTAGATAAGCAACATGCTGAAATACCCGCTCAAGGAATTTGATTCTGTCTTTTGACAAAGTGTCTTGCTCCCTCTTCTGAAATTCTTGTTATATTAAGTTTAAATATTTTATTTTGGAATTGCGAAGGGGTTACTGACAATGTGTTCGCTAATTTTGCTTCTAATATAGTGAGGATGTAGAGATTATCTATTTTGATTATGCTTGAACCATGCATTGGTTGGGTTTCTCTCTTCTTCTTTTTTGAATGGAAGCTCGTGGGTTCTCTAAAGGTATATGGGTCATATGGAATTTTAATGTTCAACTCTATATCCTCTCGGTCACCTTTCAAGCAATCCATTTCAAGGCTGTGGTATGTAACGAACATGACTTCTTCCTCACAGTTGTGTATGCGAGTCTAAACAACAACAATAGATGGGCTTCTTGGGCTGACTTGCTATCTCTTTCAGAAAATATGAATGCTCTTGGATTGTTGGTGGAGACTTCAACGTTTTGCTCTTTGATCATGAGAAAGCATGTGGATC
The DNA here is from genome assembly GCA_963691705.1 of Viola odorata. Taxonomy (NCBI): domain Eukaryota; kingdom Viridiplantae; phylum Streptophyta; class Magnoliopsida; order Malpighiales; family Violaceae; genus Viola; species Viola odorata. Next base: position 36,363,310 of record OY829541.1, read on the forward strand.
TTGTCGAGAAAGTAAGCCTTGTCCTATATTTCGTGACTATATTCTAGCTTGTAATCTAAGCGATATGGGTTGCAGTGGTCCCAAATTCACATGGCATCGAGGCATAGTGTTGGAGATATTGTAGAGAGTTATATACAATAATCATTGGATTATTATAATGGGACCTTCCAAAATCCACCATCTTCCTCGCCTGTATTCGGAACATAGACCGATTCTTCTTTCTATTTCTTCTACTTGCATTACTGAGCCTAGCAACTCCTTCATATTCTTAGCTCTATGGGTCCTTCATGATAACTTTCTTCCTTTTGTGAGTAATAACTGGAATAAGAGTCTGAGTATTATGGATGCTCTTCAAGACTTTCAGGGGAGAATCTCAGTATGGAATAAAGAGATTTTTGGCAACATCTTTGTTGAAAACAAATCAATCCTAAAGCGGCTTGGGGGAATTGAGAATTTTTTAGAAATTAAGTGCGTGTTTACCTGGGAGAATTTCCCAGTTTTTAGAAAACTGGAGAATTTTCCAGAAAACATGTTTACTTCGTATAGTTTTCGTTTTCTGTTTGAAAATAAAAATTCTTCATTGGAAAATCGATGAACAAATTTGGAGAACGAAAAAAATGCGTTCTCCAGTTTTCCAACTCTTGGCAAGCTAATTGGAAAACTCGGATTTCCACTTTAATGAATTTTTTTAATAGGATTTTGCCCCTGAGGCCATCTCCTCATCCATTTCTCACCTTCTTCCGCATTCCTCTTCAAACCCTAACGCCTCTTCTCACCTTCTTCCTCTCCAGATCGTCGCCTCCTCTCTTTCCGTCAGCCAGCGCCGGTCCCAGAGTTAGCCACTCCCTCAGTCATCCAACGCCGCCTCCTCTCCTCTCTCGTCGTGTCGTGTCGTCGGCCAACAGCAGCATAACTCCTATCCTCTCTTCTCTCGTCGCATGATAAGGTTCTTCTCTACCTCCCTATACGACGCTATGTCTCGCGCTACTGCAATGTTATCGTCGTCTTCGTCAACATCAGCTGCTCTGTCGCTGAAAACTCCTACCAATATGATGGTAATTCCTCCTATATTGCGATGTCATTCCAATCTTCAAATCCATGTAAATTTGTTGCTGCCATCTTGATTTCAAGCTTCCTGCTTTTCATGAATGGGCTATGCGACTCCTTTTCAGCTGTTGTGAATTAATTTTCTTCTCTTGTCACTTAAAGCATGCTTGATGAGATAGTAGGTTACAATCTCATTAACGTGACCATGTGCTTCTGCACCAACCCATTTGTTAACATTCCCATTTTCATTTGAAATAGTATTTCAGCTTCAAGGTAAAAGGAAGCTTGTAGGATATTACCGATTCATATAATTGAAACATGTATGTGGTTCTGTGAAATCATCTGATGATGCGTATTTCTGTTGTTGAATTAGTACTCATATAGCTGTCGAATTTAGGCTCATTATGCTGTTGAATTAATGCTCGTTTTGCTGCCGATTTGTTGCTTGAACTGATGCTTAATTCCTTGTTGAAATGCTGCCCATTTTTGTTGTCGAATTGGAAGAGCTATTGGGCCAGGAATTGCTGCTGCACTAGAAGATGTAAATTCTGATACAAGCATTCTTCTAGGGACTAGATTAAACATAGTACAACATGACACGAATTGCAGTGGATTTCTCGGAACCATGGAAGGTATTCCTACAGAAGTCAAAACATTTTGGTGAATTTAAGATCACTTTAAGGATAAGCCTTTTTGTTTTCTTAATTTCTTAGGCAGTAGAAAGCAAGACTCTGCAATTTTATATGTGAAATATTATAATATTATATGGTGATTCCTTTTGTCCCTCAATTTGCTTTAGTTCTTTGCTTTCTGAATGAAAATTCTGCAATCCTGTAGCTTACCATCATTTCTTGTATGATTAACTCTTATGTTGGTAACCTGTGCTAGGAACTATGATTTTGATAGCATATTGTGAGTTTTCTTGGAGTCTAGCTAATACATCACCTCTCTTTTTTACTTCAAATGGTATTTTTGCTATTCCCTCTGTTTAGGTAGTTACGCGAGACTATTGCTCAAATTGTTTTATTCTAGCATTGATGTTGGACAAATTTTATCAGAGTCCTGATCATGAACAACTAATGAAGTAATTGAATGCTAAACGTACATCTGCGCGTTCTTGCATAGAAAAGGCTTCAAGTAATTGGCTTCTCTCATTTCTAACCGGATTTGGACTTTGATGTTTGTTTGATATTAAATAAGCATATCCATGTTGGTGTTTCATGTGAAGTAGAGTAAAATAAATTCTCACAGAAACCAGATTATAGAAGTGGATTTTAGAGGATGATGTGTTTACTCTTGTTCTACTGCTGTCTTTTAACTCATTCCTCAGGCTACAAAATTTCTTAACATGATGCGTTTTAATGATTGATTTAATACTTTTAAAATATTTCGAGGATAAAATACAACATTAGTAATGTTTACAAGATCTCAACTCCTTTATCTAAAAATTGTGTAGAAAATGTTTGCAGAAAATTATGCAGAAAAATGCAGCAAATTTGTGTAGAAAATGATGACATAATTAATCGATGATATATTTTAGTTTTTTCTAAAATTTGAAAATTAGTGCGAAGTAAACACGCCTTAAATGTTCGTATTTATTGATCATATTCAATTTGTTTTTTTAATGATAATATATGTAATTTTTACCCAAGGAAAATATTTATTAGTTTATTAATCTTCACAAACCGAAGAAAATAATAACATTATGTTTTCATTAAAAAAATAATGTTGGAACAAAAATGTTTTTTGGTTTTCAAAAATTTGGAAAATAGTGCTAAGTAAACACGTTTTTCAGTTTTTCAGTTTTCCACATCAGGAAAATAGTGCGAAGTAAACAGGTTTTCCAGTTTTTCAGTTTTCCACATCAAAAAAATAGTGCGAAGTAAACGCGTTTTTCAGTTTTCTGTTGGAAAAGAAAATTCTCTAATTTCAGAAAATCGATAGATTTTCAAACAGAAAATTCTCCGAACTAAACGCGCCCTAAGTTTTCTACTTTTCTTTCTAATCTTGAATCTAACTTGAAAGAAAAATTGGCTAATATTCTTGTGCAAGAGCAGGTCTTTCGGAGACAAATGGCCAAACATATTGGCTCCTTGCTGGTGACAAGAACACCTCCTTCTTCCATGAGAAAATACGTGCTAAACGATAAAAATCCTTTGTTGCAGGTCTGTTTCTAGAAATATTGATTGGTGCAATAGTCAGCCAACGTTAATGCAACATGCTGTTGCATTTTTCAGCTGAGTTGTATAAATAAGTTGACCACCTCTCCTCTTTATTTCACATTTGGGACTGATTTTCTGAGATTAATAATGGTCATCTTAAATCTCTATGTACTTCAGCGCTTGAAGGGGAAATCTGTGTGGCCCTCTTCTCAATGAAGTCGCTTAAGGCAGCGGGAGCGGATGGGTTTAACCTTCTCCTTTTTTTCCAAAATTGTTGGGATTTAGTTAAGGAGTCGGTTTTCCAATCGTTAACAGCTCCTTCCAAGGTGATCCCACTCATCCATCTCTTTGCAAACCTGTAATTGTTCTCATCCCGAAGAAAGACAAACCTACCGTCATGAGCAACCCTCCGCCAAGTAGCTTATTTATTATTAGTGGTTTTTAAAGTCCTCAAGAAAATCCTCACTAAAATATTGAAAGATTTCTTTCCATCTATGATTGGTCCTCATCAGTCTACCTTCATCCTAGGAAGGCAAATAACAGACAATATCCTGGTTGTTCAGGAAGTTTGGCACACTATGCGCTACAAGCAAGGGAACACTTGGATTATGGTAAAGGTTGATCTTGAAAAACATATGACCGTCTGTGTTAGAGCTTTATTCTAGATTCCTTATAAGAAGCTGGTTTTCCCATAAATTTTTGAGACTTGCTTAGTCGCGCATGGTATAGTAGTAGCTCAAGTATTTTATGGAATGACAAGCTTTTATATTCTCTCTCTCCATTTAGAGGTGTGCGTCAAAGGGATTCAATCTCCCCCTATCCTTTTGTAGTTTGTATGGAGAGGCTATCTCATGCAATCTTGAGAGTAGTTGAGGAGAATCGTTGGTGCCCCATTCTGTTCAGCCATTGTGTCCCCGCATTCTTAAGGCTTTTTGCAGAAGTCTTAGTTGATCAAATTCAAGTTATTAATTCAGTGCTAGAAGAATTTTGCCTTTGCTCAGCTCAGGAAGTAAATATGAAGAAAACTGTTTTTATTGTTTCTAAAAATGTGTCTCGCGCTTTCTCGTAAGCCATCCATCAAGCCTCAGGTTTTAAGCTTGTTTCGGACCTTGGTCATTATTTGGGGGTCCCTATTATACACAGGAGAGCAGGTAAAAAGTACTATTCCTACCTGGTGTAGAGAGTTCAAGCTCGCCTAGCATCCTAGAAAGCAAATTCGTTAACCCTTGCTGACCGAATAACTCTCGCCAAGTAAGTTATTAAAGCGACCCCGGGTTACGCCATATGCAGACAACAATTCTTCCTCTTAGTATTTGTGATCGTATCAAGCAACTTTGTCGTAACTTTATCTGGGGTTCCTCTCCTGAAGCTCGTAAGGATCATCTCATCAATTGGGATAACATTTGTCGCCTTTAGAAGAAGGAGGAGCTGGTATCAAACAATTGAAATGCCAAAATAATGCTTTTGTTTGGAAGAGTTTGTGGCGCTTGATTAGTAACCCATCTTCCTTTTGGGCTCAAATTTTTATCTCCAAGTATAAAATCCCAACAACCCCTTGGTCGTTTAATCTGCAGACTGTTTCTGGTTCGCTTTTGTGGCGCTATATGTGCAACCTTTGGCCCACCTTTTGGTAAAAGAATCAATTGGTTTAGGGGCTGCGAGAATCAGATTTCTTTTTGGCAAGATAATTGGGTGGAAGATTGCGGTCTCTTTAGTCTTTTGGAGGTGCGAAATCAAGCTTCTTTTGGGTACTTTCTTCTAAGGCTTGGACTGTGGATGAGACATTCAAGCAAGAGAATGATGCGTCCCTTCAACAAATCCTCACATTGCTTCCTAGGAAGACGTAGTATTCCTACTACTCTTGCCAAAACCTTCTAGACATTTGGGTAAAGTTCCCCCATTTGGAATGCTAGTGCTTCGGTGAGCTCTCTATGACATCGGCCTACAGCTACTTGAGGAGCACCAATGCTCATCTTCCTTTGGTAGATTGGAAAACTTACTGGGAATGGTCAGGACCTCAACGCATACGCTCTTTTTCATGGTTAGGAAACTTGCTCAAGATGCGACTTGTACAGTCTATCATGGAGTTGATGAAAGCCTATTGCATGTTTTGCACGACTGTCCTGATGCTAAGATGGTTTGGTGTAACCTGTTGCATCCCACTAATGTAAATAATTTCTTTGAGCTGCTTGTGGAGTCATGGTTTCAGCGAAATTTGGATGGTAAATTTGTAGGTCGCAAAACATTCTACTGGAGTTTAATTCTTGGGTTTGGGTGCTAGTGTTAATGGCATTGGAGGAACAATTTTTTATTCATTAGCTCGACGATCCCTTTCAGCTCCGCCCTCGCCTTTGATTATTTGCATAAAGTTAACAAAAATCATTCTTGGGTTCATGCGCATATGTCTTGGCATGCCCTATCTCTGTGTTGGGTTTTGATTAACACAGATGAGTTTCGGAAGGGCTATTTGCGTGCTTCTGTAGGTGGCGTTTTGTGTGACTCCAATGGTCAGTGGCTTGGTGGATTTTTAGAGGCTCTCCAATGCCTTTATCGCGAGCTTTGGGGAGTGTACTTATCTCATCAGGAAGCCTGGGCTAGTGGATGGAGAAAGATTATTTTGCAGGTTGATAACAAGAGTGTGGTGCATGTGATTACAAGATCCTCTTCAGCAATTAAGTCGTATAAGTAATTGATTGTTGTGATTCGGAATCTCTTGAAGTTTCAATGGTATGTCCGAATGATGCAACTTTATAAAAAAATTAATGCCGGTCCAGATGGGCTTGCTAATCTAGCTTTCGACATTTCAAAATATTATACGTGATTCGACTCAACTTTCATAAAACAATAAATAGGGGACAATAGACTTTTAAAAAATCTAACACAAAAAGTAAGGAGAATAGTAAAGACACAAGAATTTATAATGGTTCCAATTCATAATCTGAATTGTACTCCACACTACCTAAGAGCTTCACCTTAGGATTTTCTAACAAAACACCTCTTTGCTATTAACTAGAGTTTTTCTCGGTTCAGCTCTCAACCTTACACTTTGATTTTTTCGGACTCAACCACAACCTTTACACCTTGGTTTTTATGGGCTCAACCACATCCTAACACAATCCTCTTTCAAGGTAAGGAATGCACCAACCTAGTTCTTTACAAGGGACAAGAAATCTACCCAATAACCCAAAAGTGTTAGGTACACTTTTCAAACTTTCACAATTGTAAAAAATGTAATTGCAACAAAGAATTAGTGCACAAATTAATAAATATATGATTCACAATGACACCAATAAATGAACAATATTACCTCAGGAAGAAAGCAATTCAAACTCGAATGAATGACACAAGATTGATCGAAAATAGATTTTGCAAGACGTGTGTCATAAAACTGATTTTGAGAGTTTGTAAATGTACATATGTGTTTGGAACTTTGTATGAGCTTTCTTGTCTCAACCAATTCATATTGGATGAGTATTTATAGGTTTAAAATGGTTGTGACCGTTTATAGCCGTTGGAGTCAAAAACTAGCTGTTATGCATTTGAAAAACTAGCCGTTATTTCTTGTCTGCTACTAACGGTATGTCGTTAAATACTCTGTCGATTTTTACTCATTTTTTAAAACTTATTTTCGTGTAAAACCTTTTGACACTTTTTCTTGAGGTATAATTGAACATAAATCAAGTGTTACATAGAATCATACTTATATGTTTTAGTCCTAAAGTACACTTGATCTTGAGCTTGCGATAATCAAATTGTTAGTCTTGGTTGTCTTGATCGCAAAGCTACATACACACTTTAACTTAAATTTGCATTAGTACGATAATTAATTTGTGTGTCTTAATTCATCAAAATAAGATTAATATGCTCCTTGGGCCAACAATCTCCCCCTTTTTGATGATGACAACCACAAATTATTTTTAAACAAATTGAACATGCAATTTAAATTAAAGTTTAAAAGAGAGAAGTTACTCCCCCGCCGAAATGCTCCCCCTATCAATATGCTTAATTTTATTAAAGAGCCTCAATGCCCCCCCTACATAAAAATGTTAGTACATATGAAGTATAGCAAAGAATTAGCTCCTTATTCTCATATATTTTCTCCCCCTTTGTCAACAACAAAAAGGGGAAAATAAATATTAATTAAAGCATGGAGAATAAAAGGAGCAAGCGTATAAAAATTACTTCAAAAGTAATTAGTGCAGCAATTATCCATACTAAAATTAAGTTTACAACCATTAAGGATAAATAAGTTCAATACAGACAGCAAATTGCAAAGATGACATGGATAATAAAATATGCAAGTGTGATATGAGATGATCATTAATTGATGGGTTATGTTTGGAAGGATTTGATGAAGATTTAAGCGATTAAGAGTAAAAAGATAGTGTTTTTGGTAAATGGAGTCGGGTTTGGAAAGAGAGAAAATCTGAAAATCTGAGTTTTGAATTTTTTATTTTTATTTTTTGCCGAAGAGATTATGATCACCCTCATGGGTGCGATCATGCACATGTTAAATTTACCCAGCAAATCTAGAGAAAAACAGAAAGTTCATGGTCACCCTCATGGATGAGCTCATGCCCATATGGCATGCTTACCCAGCAATTCTAGAAAAAAATGAAGAGTTCATGGGTAGCAGCATGGTTTAATTCAACAACTTATTTGCCCAACCATGAGACCAGTTTTCCATCATTTTTTAGCTTCAAAATGCATTTTTGCTCCAATTTAACTTCCATAAACTCCGTATAACCTCCAAAAATACCCTTATACATTTAATCAAAGACTCATAATCTAATGTGAAATCATTTCCAACCAAAGCTTAAGATCATCACAAATGCACAAATGCAAAAATGCATAAAAATCATGTTTCTAATTAAACAAAATATGCATAAAATGTTTAGAACAATTATATGGAAATTTTAACACATATGATTATGGATTTTAATTCTTCAAAATGATCACATCATTATATAAGCACAAAATAAATAAACGCATAAAAATAAACATAAAAAGAAGAGTTCAAGGAATACCAATTTAGTTTAATCAAATGGGTTGCAAATGCCGATTTCATGTCTTAGCTCCACAAAACGTTCCTTGGCAAGAGACTTAGTGAAAATGTCTGCAAGTTGTTTGTTAGTGCCAACGAATTCAAGCACAATCCCCTTTACCTATATGATCACAGATAAAATGATGTCTAACATCGATATGCTTAGTCCGTGAATGACATATAGGGTTCTTAGTCAAGTTAATGGCACTTGTGCTATCACAATAAATAGGAATCTTATTAAACTTAAGATCAAAATTTTCTAAAGTCTGTTTCATCCACAAAATTTGTGCTACACAAGATCCAGCGGTAATATATTCAGCTTCTATCGTAGAAGTTGCCACAAAATTTTGTTTCTTATTTGACCAAGAAACCAAAGCTTGTCCTAAGAAATGGCAAGTGCCACTAGTGCTTTTCCTATCAATTTTGCATCCTGCAAAATCTGCATTAGATTATTCAACTAGAGCAATGCTAGACCCTTTAGAGTACAAAGTCCCAATTTAGGTGTACTTTTCAAATTTCTAAAAATTCTTTTTAATGCACACAAATGAGACTCTTTAGGACAAGATTGAAAATGAGCAAATAGACAAACACTAAACATTATAACCAGTCTACTTGTCGTTAAATATAAAAGACTACCCATCATACCTCGATAAAGAGTGATATCCACATTTTTACCATTTTCATCTTTGTCGAGGTTGGCGGTCGGGCTTAGGGGGATATGACTCTCATTGACTTCATTGTATCCATATTTGGTGAGGAGATCCTTGATATACTTCGCTTGATTGATGAAAATAGCGTCTTGAGATTGTCAGATTTGAAGTCCAAGGAAGAATGTTAATTCTTCCATCATGCTCATCTCAAATTCGCTATGTATACATTTCTCAAATTTCTTGCACAAAAAATCATTAGTTGAACCAAAAATAATATCGTCAACGTAAATTTGCACAATAAGCATGTTGTTACCATTATGTTTTGTGAAAAGTGTAGAATCAATTTTCCCCATTTTAAAACCATTTTTCAACAAAAAATGACTTAAACGATCATACCAAGCTCTAGGAGCTTGCTTAAGACCATACAAAGCCTTTTCTAATTTAAAAACATGGTTAGGAAATTTATGATCTTCAAAACCGGGGGGTTGTTTAACATACACTTCTTCCATAATGTAACCATTTAAACATACACTTTTAATATCCATTTGAAATAAACTCATATTTTATGACATGCAATGCTAATAACATGCGTATGGTTTCAAATCTAGCAACTGGGACAAATGTCTCATCAAAATCAATACTTTCTTGTTGGTTGTACCCTTTGGCCACCAATCTAGCTTTATTTCTAATGACTTTTCCCGACTCATCAAGTTTGTTTCTAAAAACCCACTTGGTACCAATTATACTATGGTTGCTAGGCTTAGGAATTAATTTTCAAACACAATTATGTTCAAATTGATTTAGTTCCTCTTAAATGACAATCATCCAGCTAACATTATGCAAGGCCTCATCAGACTTCTTAGGCTCAAATTGAGATACAAAAACTTGATGATCACATACATTTCTAAGAGAAGAGCGAGTGGTAATACCTTTGCTATTAAAATTACCTATGATTTGCTCTTGCAAATGTGCATTCATGATTTTCCAAGGTTTGGAAGTTGAAGAGCCTTGATCATTTTTATTGACTATGTCATTTGCATGCTCAAGGACCTCTTCTCTCATTTCTATCTCCTTTTGATTATCTGGATTATCTAGTGATGGAGTGGTGTCCTTCAAGTTGTCAATATTTGACGTAGAATGATTGACTTGAAGGCTTCCAAAATCTTCATCGATATCACTAGCTATCTTTTTCACACTTTCAAAAGGATTAGTCTCATCAAATGCAATATGCATGGATTCTTCTACAACTAGAGTCCTTTTATTATAAACTCTATATGCTTTGCTAGTAGTAGAATAACCAAGAAAAATACCTTCATCCGACTTTGCATAAAATTTTCCCAAATTATTTTTGATGTTTAAAATGAAACATTTACATCCAAAGACTCTAAAATAAAAAATGGTGGGTTTCTTATGATGTCATAATTCATAAGGAGTTTTATTGAGCAATGGTCGAATTAAAACACGATTTAAAATATAGTATGCGGTACTTACGACTTCTGCCCAAAAATATTTTGGTACATTATGTGCATTTAAAAGAGTTCGAGCCGCTTCTTGCAATGTTCTATTTTTCCTCTCAACTACCCCATTTTGTTGAGGAGTGCGAGGACAAGAAAAATTATGTTCAATACCATTTTCATTGCAAAATTCTTGAAAAATACTATTTTCAAACTCACCACCATGATCACTTTTAATTTTGGAATTTTTAAAACATTTTCATTTTGAATTCTTTTGCAGAGTCTTTTGAAGTTATCACATGCATCATGCTTATGAGCTAAGAAAATAACCCAAGTAAATCTAGAATAATCATCAACAATAACAAAAACATACTTCTTACCACCCATGCCAGCTGTCCTCATTAGACCAAATAAATCAAGGTGAAGAAGTTGGAGTGGCCTTGAAGTAGATACAATTTTTGTAGACTTGAATGAGCTCTTGGTTTGCTTCCCATATTGACATGCATCACACAAGCCCTCCATCTTATACTTCAATTTTGGTAGGTCTCGAACTAGCTCTTTCCTAGATAGCTTTGCAATATGGTCGATTCCTACATGAACAAGTCTTCTATGCGAAATTGATGAGTTATCTACTAGTTCACTTAAATAATTATGATCATTGTTAGGAATATCATTCAAATCAATCATATAAATATTCCCTACTCTATTGCCAATAAAAACTAGTGAGCGTGTGAAGGTGTTCCTAACTTCACAATGTGTTGAGGTGAAAATAACAATTAAATCTTTATCACATAATTGACTAATGCTAAAAAGATTGAATTTAAGATCATTCACAAACAACACATGCTCAATAGAAAGGAGAGTGACCAACTTTACCAATGCCTAAAACCTTGCATTTTTTGTTATCTCCAAATGTTACTCTTCCTTTTTCCTTCTCCTCCAAATGAGTGAATTTTGACTTATCACCCGTCATGTGCCGCGAACACCCGTGATCGTCACTCAAATATACTTAATATTTTCTTGATGCCTAAGTGCACAGATAAATGTGTAAAGGACAAGACAGGATCGAGCCACAGAGATTGAAGGAATAATAGATCAGTTTAGATGTATGACAAGGAACAAAATGCAACAAAGTACAAACAAGTAACACTGGGGTGGTTTATGTTGATTTAGGAATTAATCAACGCAGAAGTGGGAGCTAACAAGACAAATAATTAAAGCAGTTCTCCAAGGCATGAAAGTAAAATGCAATCGAGGGCAAGATGATTAAACATAGTTCGAGGGCAAGAAAATAAGAAAAGCAGTAAAAGAGATGTTAATCCGAGGGGAAGAGATCTTAGCAAAATGTGTTCGCGGGTTTCATTTCAGGTCAGTTAATCATCGACACAAAAATAATCCAAACTCATGCACAGACCTGCTGTAGGGGCCTAGTTTCCATGCAACAACCCCTACTTACCTTCGTAGGTAGGAGCTACCCCCCGTTTCCACATATAAGGTAGCCTTGACGTTTTGCCATCCTCCCAGGCACAAATGCAGGGAGGCACTACTCAAAACGTCCATGAAGTGGAGGTAAGACAGATCTAGGGCGTGACATCTCAGTGTGTCAAGCTCGCATCACATACCCTAAACGACCGTTTACCCCTAGACGAAAGACCTCTCGCGATGTCCCCATTAGGTATCTACTTTAACTCAAGGATTCACGTCAGTTATAACCAAGAGAGTGACAGTGCTCACACAAAAATATTAACAGTTGATCAAGCCCTTAACATTTCTAAATGAGCATGGAATTAAAATGATAAACAATTGAATATGTCAAGAGAATATATTAAGCACATTTTAGGCCTCCTAACCGAATCTTACAACCCTTAAAACACACTTTACTAAGAAGAGGAAATTTAGCTACTCATAAATAAATGTAAACAATAGATAACAAGTAACATGCAACAAGGGAAAATAAAAGGAAAGAGTTTTAGAAGAAACCGAAGGATGAATTAATAATTCAAAGGACAAAAGCTTGCTCTTTTACAAACCAGCGGCTGCTCCAAAAACCAAGAGAACAAATCCCTAAAAATTAGGGTAAAAGATGAAATGATGTAATAATATCCTAGGACTAGCCGTCCTTACAAAAACCCTAAAGCTTAGCTTATATAGCCTAAACTAGCTAGGAGATAAAATAGCTAAGGGAAGAGAGATAGCCAATGAGAGTGTGACAACACACGTTCTTCAGGGGAATATCCTAGGTTCTCTAGCGCGCCTGACACCTTTTGGAAACGCATGGAATCCCGTGCGGATCTTCGAATATTCTTCTCTTTGGCTTTCGATTGAGAATTGGCAGAGGTATCGCGGCCGAGAGATAACTCACTAGTCTGGTTAGCGTCGAGGGCTCGATGACACTCTGATCCTCTGGCCTTGAAGCTCAAAATCCTAAGAATTCCTCCAAAAATGCTTCTTTTTGCTCATTTTCTCCATTTGGTGCTGATCTGCAATAAAGATGTAAATAAGGGTTAAATAGCATAATCAAGCCCCCGAAAAGGCTAGAAAAGAGGATAAAATCATGCCCATGAAACATGCTATCAAATATCCCCACACTGCCCTAATGCTCGCTGTCGAGCATTAACAAAATTGAAAAACCTACTCATGCAAAAACATACATCTTCAACCTCTTAACACATAGAATAGACAAGTCATTCGACAAACTATACCCAACCAGAACATATCCAGCCCTAGAAAAGCACCTGCATCAGACTAATAGGATAACGACCCTATCAACCAGACTTTTCCAGACCAAGCCTATTCACCAGCAATCCTCACCTAGATATGTGTTTGCACTCATACTCAAAACAAAATGTGTGTTTAGGCTAATCACTCAAGAATGCAAATAACACAACACAGACAGAGTTTGCACGTCAATCCGAGTACTGTAGTACATATGCGAGGGCAATCTAACGATCAAAGATGACTTTGCAAAAAGAAAAAGAAAAAGAAAGAGGGCAAGAGATATAATGGGGGTAGGAGGGTGAAGAAAGAAAGCAGAAACGAAAAGAAGAAAAAGGAAAAACAAGAAAAGAAAAGAAAAGAAAAGAAAAGAAAAGAAGAGAAAACAAATCTGGAGAGTTCCTCGGCTGGAAGGAAGGCGAGATGATGAGTAACATCCGCTGAAGAGGGCTGAGGGCGAGGGCTAGACGATGGCTTCGACTTTCTTCAGTGGGGGAGATCTTTTGTCTGCTTTGGGGGCTCGAAGTGGTTGCCCTTTGCTATGTTTGCTCTGCTTTTATTTGAAATTTTATTTTTGAACAATAATTAAAAGCAGGCAGGCATTTACTTTTCCTTTTTCAGCTCAGAACTTATGTTAGCATTTACTTTCTCGGTGCTGGAGCTGGAGCTGGCAATCTTTAAATACTTTCTGAGTGTTTGACTTCGAGGGCTTGAAATATGACCTTACTTCCCCACACTTGAATTTTGGTGTGGTGAGGAAGTAATATGATATTGTTGTCGTGGCCCTGATTTCTTAGTTCTGCACTTGCTCTTTCTTGCCCTTGATCTATATTTTTCCTCCCCACACTTATCTTCTTCGGAATCTAGCCCTTGCCTTGTGTGATGAAGAGTGTTACTCACCTGCCAAGGAAGGGTAAAAGAAAAGCTCAAATTGTTAGAAAAGAAAACATATAAGGAATTGGGAGTCGAGGGCTTGAAAAGGAGAAAAGATGGAGAAAGAGGAGAAACATAAGAAAATAAAGATAAAGAAAAAGAAAATAAATGAAAATAAAAATTTCAAAGCTTCTCGTCGTTTCGTTGCTTTCCCCCGTCTAATGGTGCCTATACCCAAGGATATTATGTGGGGTTTTGGCATTCTGGTTTGGTACTAGAAAGTTGGTTTCCAAAATCAGAATGCCAAAAAAGGCGTTTGGTAACACCATTTGAAACTGAACTTCCTAAGAAGTTGGTTTCCAAAACCAAAGATTTCCTTGGTTTTGCCACTAGATGAGAATGGTCCAGTGGCCAAAACCGTTGGTTTGGATGAAAACACGGGAAGGAGAAATTCGTTTAATGAATTTTTGAAAATCCAAAAATACCCTCCTCATCTCTTATGCCTACGATTGAAGATTTCATTTGAGCCCTAATTCATCTTCTCTTTGCCTCACGCAGCCGCTCGAGTCATCCCGTGCCCGATCTTCTTCTTCTTCGCCGTAGCAGCCTCACGCCGGCCTTCTAAAGAGACTGGAGTGAAGCTGAAGCTAGAGAAGATTCCAGAAGAAGAGGTAGCATATGAAGATGGCATGGGGAGTCAGAAGAGGAAGAAAGGAGAGGATTTGAAGAAGGAGGAAGAAGAATAGGAAGTAAAAGAAGAAGGATCAGAGAAGGCGACTCTTGATGGAGTTGTGCCAGTGGGAAAGTCTGTTCGGTTTTCCGGCAAAGGGAAAACGAGGAGGAGCCATTACAATGCGTTTGAGTATAATAGGAATAGATATGGACTTGTAAGTTGGGATTTTGTTATTTTGGCTTTGTTGATACCTGCTTTTACATTTTATGCATTTCTCTTGAGAGTTGTGAAATTATAGAGCAGCAATGACATTAATGCCTGCCCCCAAATCGCACATAGCCTTGCCGATGTCGACCGTACCAATTCGGCAGGGGATGATGAACATTCCTTGGTCCTTGCATTTCGGGGGGATCTTATCTCGGCCCCATTGACTCTCGGCCCCAATGACATTAATGCCTGCCCCCAAATTACACATAGCCTTGCCGATGTCGACCGTACCAATTCGGCAGGGGATGATGAACATTCCTTAGTCCTTGCATTTCGGGGGGATCTTCCTGTGGATGTGGGCAGAAGCGTTAGCTCCTACACTGATCTTCTTAACTTCAGCCAATTTACACTTATTCATGCACAACTATTTCAGGAACTTGGCGTAGCGAGGCACATTCTTTACTGCTTGGAAAAGAGGGATGTTTACAACCACTTTGCTGAACATGTCGAAGATCTCACGATCTTCCTTGTCTTTCTTGTATTTGATCAATCTTTGGGGAAATGGGGGCTCGAAAATCTTGTGAATATATTCCTGGGTGAATTCGGGCGGATTGGGGTCATTCCTTGGTGAACCTCTAGGAGAGCGGATTCTGTCCTCCATGACCTCGACAAATCTGGGCACTTTCGGGCTTTTTGCTCTGGGTTTCGACTTGAGTCCAGACTCTGGAGAGTTTTCAATATCGGGGGCATGTTGTGCAGGAGGTATCAAGGTTGTTCCACTTCGCAGAGTGATAGCACAGACGTTGTGCTTTGGATTTGTTTCGGTTTGAGGTGGAAATCTTCCTTGGTTTTTCAGCTCTTTCATCTCGGCCATCATGGTACTCATTTGCTTCTTAAGATCCTCGATTTCCTTTTGCTGTTCGGGGTTCCGAGGTAGTTCTGTATTCGGGGGCACGATGAAAGTCTGATCCTGGGGAGGTTGGCATTGATACTGATTATACGTGGGTTGGGGTCTGAAGTTCTGCATATTGAGAGGAGAAGGATGATTCCCATAAGGATACTATTGCTAGTTAGGGCCCAACGGCTGCCCTGGTTGTAGTTTTGACCGTAAGGGGCTTGATTGTACTGGCCAGCAGCGTTCACTTGGATCGCATCTGGAATATGGGGGCATGCATCTGTGGGGTGGTCCATGAAATTACAGATTTGACAGGCCTTGACTGGTGTGGACTGTCCTGCCATAAAATTCTGAAATAGCCTCTAAGGGCGGTCAGCTGATTCTGTAGTACAGCAACTTGGACATCTTGGCCACTACTGTTACCAACTTCAGACGTAGCATTCTTGGCCATGAGTTCGATGGTGGCCTTGGCAGCTGCTGGTGTGAGAGCGGTGAGAGAACCATTGGCGGCAGCGTTGAGAAGGGCCCTGTCGTGAGCCTTGAGGCCTTCACAAAAATACTGAATAAGGGCGTGCTCGCTAAGGTTGTTCGAGGGGCACATGGACTGCATTTTTAGAAATCTTTCATAATACTGGGCTAGATTCTCTTCTTTCCTCTGGACAATGGATACAAGCTGCTTGCGCGTGGTGTTAGCTATAGATGCTGGGTAATACTTCTCAGTGAAAATCTTGGACATTTCAGCCCAAGAGTGGATGGATCTTGGCGGAAGGTCATAATACCAGTCGAGGGCATCATCTTTGAGAGACCACATGAAAGCGCGTAGCTTCGCTTGCTTGATGCTGACATTGAGAGGTTTCATGGCCTCGCAAATCGAGTGGAGCTGTTGAAGGTGACAAAGGGCACTTCCTTTGGGAACACCTCGAAAGGTAGGCAGATGGTGCATGACGGCAGATTTGAGTGTCCAATCATGAGGGACAACAGGCCAGACAATACAACTGCTCGACATGTCGGGGGCTGCATTGAGGTGATCTATGGACTGCTGGTTTGGAGGAGGTGGCGGTGGGTCTTCGTGACGCACATGGTTGTCATGATCTTCCATGGATGGAAAATCAAAATGAGCTGCTATTGGGTTTTTAAGACCACGATGAAGGTAGGCTAGGTTTTGAAAAAACTGATGGTCTTGGTTGGCCAGATTGGAAGGTTGTCTTTTGAGGGCAGGATGAGGGATTCCTCTACGCTGGGTAGAAGGTCCTCTAGCTTGCCTCCGAAGTCCTCTTTCTGTTCTGGTCAATTCGAGATCTAGAGGGAGTAGATCTGATGCAGATCTCCTGGTCATACAAGTAAAAAGAAAATAATTAGTACCGTTCAATCCCCGGCAACGGCGCCAAAATTTGATCGTCACTCAAATATACTTAATATTTTCTTGATGCCTAAGTGCACAGATAAATGTGTAAAGGGCAAGACGGGGTCGACCGCAGAGATTGAAGGAATAATAGATCAGTTTAGATGTATGACAGGGAACAAAATGCAACAAAGTACAAACAAGTCACACTAGGGGGGTTTATGTTGATTAATGAATTAATCAACACAGAAGTGGGAGCTAACAAGATAAATAATTAAAGCAGTTCTCCAGGGCATGAATGTAAAATGCAATCGAGGGCAAGATGATTAAAAACAGTTCGAGGGCAAGAAAACAAGAAAAGCAGTAAAAGAGATGTTAATCCGAGGGGAAGAGATCTTAGCAAAAGGTGTTCGTGGGTTGCATTTCAAGTTAGTTAATCATCGGCACAAAAATAATCCAAACTCATGCACAGACTTGCTATAGGGACTATGTTTCCACTCAACACCCCCTACTTACCTTCGTAGGTAGGAGCTACCCCCTGTTTCCACATATGAGGTAGCCTTGACGTTTCGCCATCCTCTCAGGCACGAATGCGGGGAGGCACTACTCAAAATGCCCATGAAGTGGAGGTAAGACAGATCTAGGGCATGACATCTCAGTGTGTCAATCTCGCATCACATACCCTAAACGACCGTTTACCCCTAGACGAAAGACCTCTCGCGATGTCCCTACTAGGTGTCTACTTTAACTCAAGGATTCACGTCAGTTATAACCAAGAGAATGACAGTGCTCACACAGAAATATTAACAGTTGATCAAGCCAAGCCCTTAACATTTCTAAATGAGCATGGAATTAAAATGATAAACAATCGAATATGTCAAGAGAATATATTAAGCACCTTTTAGGCCTCCTAACCGAATCTTACAACTCTTGAAACACCCTTTACTAAGAAGAGGAAATTTAGCTACTCATAAATAAATGTAAATAGTAGATAACAAGTAACATGCAACAAGGGAAAATAAAAGGAAAGAGTTTTAGAAGAAACCGAAGGATGAATTAATAATTCAAAGGAGAAAAGCTTGCTCCTTTACAAACCAGCGGCTGCTATAAAAACCAAGAGAACAAATCCCTAAAAACTAGGGTAAAAGATGAAATGATGTAATAATATCCTAGGACTGGCCGTCCTTACAAAAACCCTAAAGCTTAGCTTATATAGCCTAAACTAGCTAGGAGACAAAATAGCTAAGGGAAGAGAGATAGCCAATGAGAGCGTGACAACACACGTTCTTCAGGGGAATATCCTAGGATCTCTAGTGCGCTTGACACCTTCTGGAAACACATGGAATCCCGTGCGGATCTTCAAAGATTCTTCTCTTTAGCTTTCGATTGAGAATTGGCAGAGGTATCGCGGCCGAGAGATAACTCACTGGTCTGGTTAGCGTCGAGGGCTCGATGACACTCTGATCCTCTAGGCCTTGAAGCTCAAAATCCCAAGAATTCCTTTAAAAATGCTTCTTTTCGCTCTTTTTTCCTTTTGGCGCTGATCTACAATAAAGATGTAAATAAGGGTCAAATAGCAGAATCAAGCCCCCGAAAAGGCTAGAAAATATGATAAAATCATGCCCATGAAACATGTTATCAACCCGCTATCCAAGTACCATTTGTTCACAAAGAGTTTTCGGCACACCTACAAAATAAATTAGTTAGATTTAGGAAGCCAAACTTGTTTGGGTCCTTCTTTATATGCACAAGTACCCTTTGGTACCCAAATTTATTTTATATTAACAAGCCTTCTACGAATATAGCAAAAAATATGATAAATGACCATGTTTATTACATTTCCTACATTTATATTTTGACTTGACATGTGAAGGATTTGATTTAGAATTAGAAGAACTAGCTTTGACAAATGAATCTCTAAAATTATTCATATTTGTGGAATAGTTAAATCCAATACCACTCAATTAGAACGTTGCTTTCACCATTTCTCTTTTGGACATTCAAGCAATCGTTGTGACTTTGTTTGCTTTGCACATATTTAGCTAATGTGGTCTCAAGATTTTTAATATTTTCTTTCAAGTCTAAAACTTCTTTAGTAGAATTTGCACAAAGCTCACATGTAGTGTTTGGTTTTTAGCTTTACCACAAGCAATTTCAATCATTTTATTTTCATTTGCTAATTCTTCATTTAATTATTCTAACTCACTAATATCATTTTTAATGTTCTCTAATTCCTTAGCAAGTTCAAAGTTCTTCCTACTAGTTTCTCTAAAGCTAATAGCTAAATCATTAAAAACATCTTGCAATTCATCAAAAATATATTCTTCATCAAGGGATTTGCAAGTGCTTACTGTATCATTATCGCTATCACTTTGGTCCATAAGGCAAAAGTCCATGCCTTAATCGAAAGAGGTTGAAGTTGATGAAGAGCTCCGTTGATAGGCTTTGCTATCTACGTCAACAAGAAGGCATACATTTGGAAGATCTTCTTCGAATAAGGATTCCGTTTGATCATCACTAGTTTCTTCATCCGCATCACTTCAAGAAGTAGCTTTGAAGGCTCTTCTAGGATGCTCACGAGTTTCCTTCTTATCTCTTGATCCTCTCTTTTCGTGTCTTTTCTTCTTTTCAAGATTAGAACATTCACTCTTGAGGTGTCCTAGTTTGTCACATTCATAACAAACAATATCATTCTTAATCTTGAATTTAGAAGAGTTAGAACGCTCACCTTGATAATTCTTCTTCTTTGAATCCTTTTTTAAGTATTTCTTGATTTTTCTGGTGAAGAGGGCAAGAGACTCATTATTTTTTTCTTAAAGATTGCTTGTGAAAGCAACGTTTCTGCTCTTCTCTTTCTCTTTCTCTTCTTCCAAGTTGTACAAATTCAGTTTGTGCTCATATGCGGTAAGTGAACTTACGAGCTGTGGGTTTCATATTCATTTCATCAATGACTGTTGTTTTAGCTAGCCACTTGCTGGGAAGAACACTCAAAATTTCCGAACCATTTCTTCATTACTTGGATACCATCCAAGATTATCCATGGCATTGCACAAATTCTGAATCCTTGTGCTGAGTTCATAGATGGACTCACCTTTGTTCATCTTAAGCAATTCATATTCATGCTTGAGTTGGTTAAGTCGGAGATCGCGTACTTGAGTAGTTCCTTCATGAGCCATCTCTAGAGTTTCCCATAAATGTAAGTTACAACTCACTACTAAGAACAAATAAATTGTAGATACCAATAAGAGGTTCGATCCACAGGGAGCTATGGTATGACTTTCGTGAGAACTTGTAATAACACTTAGGTGAAATTGGGGGTTTTGTCTTAAAACTAAAACTGGAAAGTAAATAAAACAAGTAACTATCTTGGCCAAGAATGGTGTTCTTAGTCAAGATGGCAAATCCAGAAATGGAAATCAAATATGAGAGAAATTCCTAGTAGAGGCGAGCAAGCTATGAGACATGAGTTGCAATCATTGACGCAGGGGTTTTCATCTTCAATCTACAAAGTTGCTACAGGATCAAGGTATGCTTATGACCCCTGTTTCCCTCCTGTATCAACACCACCTCAGGTACGCTTAGAGATGATGCTTAACCAACCAGCACCTTACTAGTTAAAGGGTTTACTAAGTTGGCTGATTAACGATTAGGGGAAGACAACTCCAGATTAGTATCCTCAGGCGTCAGTCGGGACTGGACCTGATTAATCTTTCACCCTACCGTTTCGTGGATGTTTCACTAGCACGTAGGTGTCTACTTCGATCCTTGATAGCATGTTTCATGGGCATGATTTTATCTTCTTTTCTAGCCTTTTCGGGGGCTTGATTCTGCTATTTGACCCTTATTTCAATCCTTTTTTGTAGATCAGACCTGAAAGGAGAAAAAGAACGAAAAGAAGTATTTTTGGAGGAATTCTTGGGATTTCGAGCTTCAAGGCCCAAGAGATCAGAGTGTTGTCGAGCCCTCGACGCTAACCGGACCAGTGAGCTGTCTCTAGCCCGCGATATCTCTACATCCATTCTCAATCGAAGGCAAAGAAGAAGAATCTTTGAAGATCCGCACGGGATTCCATGCGTTTCTAGAAGCTGTCAGGCGCGCTAGAGATTTTAGGATATTCCCCTGAAGGACATGTGCTGTCACGCTCCCATTGCTTCTCCTTCCCCTTAGCTGTTTTGTCCCCTAGCTAGTTTTAGGCTATATAAGCTTAGCGTTAGGGTTTTTGTAAGGACGACTAACCTAAGACATTAATACATCACTCTTTCTTTTACCCTAATTTCGAGGGATCTTATTCTCTTGATTTGTGGAGCAGCCGCCAGTTTGTAAAGAAGAACTCCTTTGATTAATTAAATCATCTCTCGATTTCTTCTAACCTTCCCCTTTTTATTTATTGTATGCATATTATCATCTACTGTTCATATTCTATCATGAGTAGCTAAACACCATCTTCTTAGTAAAGGGTGTTTCAAGGGTTGTAAGGATCGGTTAAGAGGCCGAATGCATGCTTAATATATTCTCTTGTCATATTCAATTGTTTATCGTTTTAATCCCATGCTCATCTAGAAATGTTAAGGGTTTGATCAACTGTTAATATTTCTGTGTGAGTAACATCATTCTCTTGGTTATAACTGACGTGAATCCTTGAGTTAGAGTAGACACCTAGTGGAGACATCGCGAGAGGTCTTTCGTCTAGGGGTAAATGACTGTTTAGGTTATGTGATGCGAGCTTGACAAACTGAGATGTCACGCCCTAGATCTGTCTTGCCTCCACTTAATGGGTGTTTTGAGTAGTGCCTCCCCGCATTCGTGCCTGGGAGGATGGCGAAACGTCAAGGCCACCTCATATGTGGAAACGAGGGGTGGCTTTTACTTACGAAGGTGAGTAGGGGGCCTACGTGGAAACATAGTCCCTATAGCAGGTCTGTGCTTGAGTTTGGAATATTTTTGTGCCAATGACTAACTGACCTGTAATGCAACCCGAGAACACCTTTTGCTAGGATCTCTTCCCATCATATTCATATCTGTTTTACTGCTCTCATTGTTTTCCTGCCCACGAATTATTTTTCACTATCTTGCCCTTGATTGTGTTTTACTTTCATGCCCTGGATAACAACTTTAATTATCTAATCTGTGTTGATTAATTCATTAATCAACATAAACCCCCACCCCCCGAGTGTTACTTATTTGTATTATGTTGCAATTATTTCCTGTCATACATCTAGACCAACATTTTAATCCTTCAATCTCTGTGGTTTGACCCTATCTTGCCCTATACACATTTATATGTGCATTTAGGCATCAGGAAAATATTGAGTATATTTGAGTGACGATCAAATTTTGGCGCCGTTGCCGGGGATTGAATGGTACTAATTTTGTTTCTATTTTTGTATGACTAGGAGATCTGCTCCAGATTTACTCCCTCTAGATCTTGAATTGACTAGAATGAAAAGAGGACTTCGAAGGCAAGCCAAAGGTTCATCTACTCAACGTAGAGTAATCCCACATCCTGCCCTCGACGGACATCCTTCCAATCTGGCCGACCAAGACCGTCAGTTTTTTCTAGACCTAGCTTACCTTCATCGTGGTTTCGAAAACCCAGTAGCTACCCATTTTGACTTTCCAGAAATGGAAGACCATGACAACCATATGCGTCATGAAGATCCACCACCACCACCTCCTCCAGATCAACAAACCATTGACCATTTCAATGCAACCACTCACATGTCAAGTAGTTGCATCGTTTGGCTAGCTGTCCCTTATGACTGGACCCTGAAGTCAGTCGTTATGCATCACCTCCCCACCTTTCGGGGGGTTGCCAAGGAGAATGCCCTTCGCCACCTTCAACAACTCCATTCTATTTGCGAGGCCATGAAACCTCCTAACGTCAGCATCGAGCAAGCCAAGTTGCGCGCCTTCTAGTTGTCTCTTAAGGATGATGCCCTCGATTGGTATTATGACCTTCCACCAAGATCCATTCACTCTTGTGCAGACATGTCTAAAATCTTCACTGAGAAGTATTATCTGACCTCCATTGCCAATACCACGCGCAAACAACTTATCTCCATAGTTGATACGATCCTCGCTAGGCTTGGATCGATGCTCCTGTTGCGATCGTTGTTCAAGGATGGACTTCGTGCGGAAATACTTGAATTGAACCCAAACGTGCGCTGACCCTGCTAAGTCGTGATGCCTAGCCAACCCAGCTACGCGAATGAGGATCTTGATCGAACTCCTAACCCTCTAACCAACAATTGGTTAGCAACCTAGGCAATCGAACAATGGAGGTGAACTTTCGATTTACTTGATATGCTCTTCGAGCGTTCGGACTCAAAGGATTCAAGGTTCTGCGAGACTTAAATTTAACTCAAGTGTTTTGGCAAAAAAAGTCTGATTTTATTAAGCCAAGCGGCTGCCTTAAATAGGCGCAAGAAATACAAATCCTACGAGAACTAGAACTTTTATCTATACAAGAATTCGACTTGAATAAAAGCTGAAATAATTAATTAATTATAATACTAGTACTAAGAGTATTAGTAGACCCAAGCAATCCTACGCACGGTAGAATTGCGCAATGCGCGTCCTTCCTCAAGTCGAAGTCCTTGGTGCGCTAGACTTGCGCATGCGTTGACCCGCTCGGCCCTTCTTCCAAACGCGTCGGGCGTTTGACTTGAAACTTCCGTAGCCTCTTCTAGACCCTTGAAGCTATCTTGTAACTCGGCTGGAGCTCGGTAAATATCTCCCAAGTCTGACTTGGCTCGGGCATCCGTTTCGTGGGCGCTAGCGTGGGCGCTGGGTGCGACCAGCAACGTCACTGAGCGCGGCGTGTGCTCGCGTAGTACGGACTCCTCCAGCGTAGCCTCGCGCTGAATCTCGTCATGTAGGAACAAAGAAAGCTGGTTGGACAGGCGCTTGCTGTGTTGGCGCGTCATCGGGCCAACGGGCGGCAAGGGCACGCGAGAAGGTGCGGCGTGCGTGCGATGCGTACTAGGGTTCGCATCAGTCCCTCCGTCTTCAAGAGGATTCGTCCTTGAATCCGAGTCTTCCTCATCATCTTCCACCCAATCACACAAACTTAAATCGGAGATGTTGAAGGTAGTACTTGCGGATCCATAGTCGCTAGGAAGGTCGAGGACATAGGCATTATTATTGATTTTCTCCACGATAAAAAATGGGCCATCTCCTATTGCGGAATTTTGTGACGCCTCAAGGCTGGAAATCTTTCCTTCCTTAAATGTAGCCAAACCCAGTCGCCTACTTTGAAAGATGCGGTCGCTCTTCCTTGATTTTTCTTGCGGACCAAGAGTTCATTCATCTTCTCAATATTTTTCTTGGTCTGCTCATGAATCTTTTTCACCGCTGCTGCCTTTGCGTCTCCATCTAAACTCATGGCATCTTGCAAAGGTAAAGGTGCTAAGTCCAGCGGCGTCAAAGGATTGAAGCCGTAGACTATCTCGAAAGGTGAAAACCCAGTGCTAGAATGCGTAGCTCGATTGTAGGCAAATTCCATAAAGGGTAGCTGATCATCCCACTTGGTCACATGTTTGCCTACCAATGCTCTCAATAAGGACCCAACTGTGCGGTTTACTACTTCTGTTTGTCCATCTGTTTGAGGATGGCAAGAAGTCAAAAAGAGTAGCTTAGTCCCCAAACGTCGCCATAACACTCGCCAAAAATGGCCAAGAAATTTCCTGTCTCGGTCACTTACAATGCTTGCGGGCATCCCGTGTAAGCAAACAATTTCCTTGAAAAATAAATTGGCGATGTAGCTTGCGTCGTTGCTCGTGGTGCACGGTATGAAGTGTGCCATCTTCGAAAATCTGTCCACAACAACGAAGATGCAATCCTTCCCTTTCCATGATTTCGGCAACCCAACCATAAAGTCCATCGAGATGTCTGTCCAAGGGTGCGAAGGAATGGGTAGAGGCATGTACTCACCGTGGCTTGCAACTTTTGACTTGGCCTTGCGACATGTAATACACCGAGCCACAATGCGTATCACGTCCCTTTTCATATGTGGCCAGTACCCCTTTAATATCTCAAGGGTCTCCGTAACTCCGAAGTGTCCCATAAGTCCACCACTGTGCGACTCTAAGACAAGTAATTTTCGCATCGAACAATGCGGAACGCACAACCTCTTGTGTTTAAACAGATACCCTTCATGCTGAAAATACTTAGACCCATGTGTCGTCATGCATGTCGAGTAGATCTCTCCAAAATCAGAATCAAGAGGGTAGAGAGAAATTATGTGTGCAAACCCTAAAAGTTTCGCACTAAGAGAAGAGATGAGGGCATACCGTCTAGACAATGCGTCGGCTACGATATTCTCTTTTCCTTGCTTATATTGGATGTGGTACGGGAATGCTTCTATGAATTCCATCCAGGTTGCGTGTCTCCTGTTCAATTTCCCTTGTCCCTTCAGATACTTCAAGCGAAGGTGATCGGTGTGCACTAGGAACTCTCGCGGCATAAGGTAGTGCTGCCAAACCTCTAAGGCGCGTACGAGCGCATATAGTTCCTTGTCATAAGTTGGATACCGAAGCTGTGCATCTTTTAATTTCTTGCTGAAGAACGCAATTGGCCTCTTCTCTTGCATCAGAACCACTCCAATGCCGATGCCACTTGCATCGCATTCTACTTCGAAAGCCTTTTCGAAATTCGGCAATGCTAAAACAGGCGTTGTGCATAGCCTCTCTTTAAGCGTTTGAAACGCTTGTTCCTGCGACTGCTCCCATGTGAAGGGCACTCCCTTCTTGGTCAATTCGTTCAAAGGTGCTGCTACAGTGCTGAAATCCTTGACAAAGCGCCTATAAAAGCTCGCTAAGCCATGGAACGAACGTATGTCACTCACGTTCTTTGGCGTAGGCCACTCTTGGATGGCTTTGATCTTTTCTTCATTGACCTTGACACCCTCCACACTCACAATGAACCCTAGAAAACTGACTTGCTTAAGCGCGAATGAGCACTTACTCGCCTTAGCATATAGTTGTTGCTCACGTAGGGTTAAGAACACTTGGCGTAGGTGCGCGCCATGTTCTTCAAGTGACCTGCTATAAACGAGGATGTCATCAAAGTACACCACTACGAACTTGCCAATGAACCGCCGTAGCACATGGTTCATAAGTCTCATGAATGTGCTTGGTGCGTTTGTCAAACCGAAAGGCATGACCATCCACTCGTAAAGACCATGCTTGGTCTTAAACGTTGTCTTCCATTCGTCCCCTTCCTTCATTCGGATTTGATGGTAGCCAATCATAAGATCTATCTTCGAGAAGATTTGACTGCCACTCAATTCGTCTAACATGTCATCTAGCCTCGGAATGGGATGTCGATACTTGATTGTGATCTTGTTCACGGCCCTACAGTCCACACACATTCGCCATGTACCATCCTTTTTAGGCACAAGGATAACAGGCACGGCGCAAGGGGAAAGACTTTCTCGCACATACCCATGGCTCAATAAGTCATCCACTTGCCGCTGTAACTCTTTTGTCTCTTCGGGATTACTTCTATAAGCTGGCCGATTCGGAATTGTGGAGCCTGGAACAAAGTCTATTTGGTGCTCGATCCCTCGGATTGGAGGCAAACCCGCGGGCATCTCATCGGGTAATACATCCGCGAATTCTTCCAATAACTCGGAGATAATAGGTGGGGTAGAATTTGTAGATGAAGAAGAAGTGAGACAGTAGGGCTTGAAGCGAAGTAGAATCAAAGGCTTACTTGATTCGTAATTAGAATTGCGCATGGTAAGTGCTCGCCGAAGATCCTTCCCTTTGGCATAGAGACTTGTCTTCTTTCCACCAATCTTTACTTCGTTTGGGCTATTCTTGTCTTCTTCTTCACTTTCTTTGAGCTTCTTAGCAATTTCCCACTCGGCATGGGCTTTCTCGAGCCATTGTTCATCTTCGAACACTTGTGCTGGAGTCAAAGGCGCAAGTGAGTACTTCTTGCCGTCTTTGACTAGCTTGTACTTGTTGGTTCGGCCATCATGTACGGCTGATCTATCAAATTGCCATGGTCGTCCCAACAAAATATGACTCGCATGCATAGGCACTACGTCGCAAAGGATTTCATCCTTGTACCTCCCAATTGCGAATGAGACGAGTGCTTGCTGGCTTACTTTAATGGCACTGCCATTATTCATCCACTGTAGCGAATATGGCCTTGGATGGCGTATGGTAGTCAGTCCCAACTGCTGAACTAACATTGTGCTCACGCAATTAGTGCAACTCCCGTTGTCTATGATCATGGAGCACCCTGTTTTGTTGACAACGCAGCGGGTGTGAAACAAGTTTTCCCGCTGCTCGTCTCCATGCGCCTCTTCTTTGACTTGCGCGCTAAGACTGCGCCTCGTCACTAAGGACAATGAGTTGATCACAACTTCGTCCGAGTCACTGTCCTCATTAGAGCCTTCATTGTCCCTTTCAATCTCTTGCTCATCATCGGATGCTAGCTCACCATCCTCGCGTATTAAGAGAAAACGTTTGTTAGGGCAATCAGCTTGCCCGTGTCCCCGTCCCGAGCACTTGAAACACACTATATCTTTAGTAGAGGGCCTATTCGGAGCTGTGTTGGCACTGCTGTTGGGTGTCTTAGGCGGATTGGTACCGCTGCTGGGCCCCTTGTAATCATACGGCAAGACTTTAGGTGGTGCACGGACCCCTTTGTCTTCCCTGCTCTATTGCGACTTCTTCCAACCTTGTGCCTTAGTCGCAACTGAACTCGAATTAGAGTAGGAGACTCTAGCTTGGTCTGCCTCTCTATCTTGATGACCATGTGCATCATCTCTTCTAAGGACCCATAGTACACCAGCTCCAACTTGTTGGCAATATCACGGTTTAGGCCATTAAAGAAGCGCGCCATTGTAGCCTCTTCCTCTTCTTCGATTTGTGCTCTTGCTAGTGAAATCTCTAGCTCATTGAAGTACTCACTTACTGACCGAGTCCGTTGGGACATAGCTTGCAATCGCTGATAAAGGTCCCGCTGAAAATACGTTGGGATGAAGCACCTCCTCATCTCTCGCTTCATCTCGTCCCATGTTCGGACGGGTGGAGCATTCGCTCGACGCTTGAGCTTGTGCAGCTGTTCCCACCAATGTATGGCATAGCCATTGAACTCAACGGCTGCTAAGCGGATCTTCTTTTCTTTAGAATAATTATGGACTAAAAAGATCGATTCAATCTTCTGCTCCCAAGTTAAGTATGCATCGGGGTCGTCCTTGCCATCAAACGGTGGAATTTTGAGCTTGATGCTATTCAGATTGGCATCAACTCGATCTTCTCCTCTAGGCCGCCGCTCATTAGCTCGGTCGCGCCTAAAGAACTCAGGTTCCTCTTCCTCATACGCCTCATTCCAGTGCATACGGGGCGCTGGGTGCCACTGCTCGTCGTAGTCGGGTTCGCGCTCCATGCGCCGATGGCTCGACGCGCTAGGCGCTCCGTATTGATGCGTTGGGCTTGTGTGGGCGTGCGCCGCTGCTCCTCATTATTCCCAAGCAACACAAAACGTTGGTCTTGATTCCCCTCGCCAACAACACCTTCGGGTAAATCAGTAAAAGGACCCGACTTGTCTTCCTTTGGTCCCATGTCATAGAGGTGAGCTGCGCGTTGTGGGTTCAGGACTTGGGTCATGTGGGGCGTGGCTGTTGCCTTTTTCTTTTCATCTGATTGCTGCTCTGATTTAGGGTTGTTGCATGCTTCCATCTTGTCCATTCGGGCTAAGAGTTGGAGAAGGAGTTCTCGGGTAGATAGGTCGCCCTCTTCGGCCTTGACTTCGGTTTCCTTGATACTTTTGTTTCCTGAATCTTGAGACATTCTTTCTTCTTTTTTTAAATTTTGTTTTGTTTTTTTTTTGTTTTTTTTGTTTTTTATTTTATTTTTTTTGACTCTATATAAAACGAAAATACAACTAGATGGATGAAGGGTGATTTAGCTCCGGACTAGAGTAAATTGACTCAAGAATGTATCGAAATAAAGAAGCAATTAAATTACCAAGCTTGAACAGCCTTCGCTCCGCTACCAACTGATACGATCCTCGCTAGGCTTGGATCGATGCTCCTGTTGCGATCGTTGTTCAAGGATGGACTTCGTGCGGAAATACTTGAATTGAACCCAAACGTGCGCTGACCCTGCTAAGTCGTGATGCCTAGCCAACCCAGCTACGCGAATGAGGATCTTGATCGAACTCCTAACCCTCTAACCAACAATTGGTTAGCAACCTAGGCAATCGAACAATGGAGGTGAACTTTCGATTTACTTGATATGCTCTTCGAGCGTTCGGACTCAAAGGATTCAAGGTTCTGCGAGACTTAAATTTAACTCAAGTGTTTTGGCAAAAAAAGTCTGATTTTATTAAGCCAAGCGGCTGCCTTAAATAGGCGCAAGAAATACAAATCCTACGAGAACTAGAACTTCTATCTATACAAGAATTCGACTTGAATAAAAGCTGAAATAATTAATTAATTATAATACTAGTACTAAGAGTATTAGTAGACCCAAGCAATCCTACGCACGGTAGAATTGCGCAATGCGCGTCCTTCCTCAAGTCGAAGTCCTTGGTGCGCTAGGACTTGCGCATGCGTTGACCCGCTCGGCCCTTCTCCCAAACGCGTCGGGCGTTTGACTTGAAACTTCCGTAGCCTCTTCTAGACCCTTGAAGCTATCTTGTAACTCGGCTGGAGCTCGGTAAATATCTCCCAAGTCCGACTTGGCTCGGGCGTCCGTTTCGTGGGCGCTAGCGTGCGCGCTGGGTGCGACCAGGAGCGTCACTGAGCGCGGCGTGTGCTCGCGTAGTACGGACTCCTCCAGCGTAGCCTCACGCTGAATCTCGTCATGTAGGAACAAAGAAAGCTGGTTGGACAGGCGCTTGCTGTGTTGGCGCGTCATCGGGCCAACGGGCGGCAAGGGCACGCGAGAAGGTGCGGCGTGCGTGCGATGCATACTAAGGTTCGCATCAATAGTCCAGAAGAAGGAAGAGGATCTAGCCTAGTATTATGAAAGATTCCAGAAGATGCAATCTTCGTGCCTCTCACACAATCTTACAGAGCATGCCCTTATACAGTATTTTTGCGAAGGCCTCAATGCTCATGATAGAGCCCTTCTCAACGCTGCAACCAACGAGTCTCTCACAACTCTCACTCCAACTGCTGCCAAAGCAACTATAGAGCTCATGGCCAAGAATGCCATGCCTGACACCGCTCACAATGGAGGCCAAGATACCCAAGTAACTGCCTTGCAAAATCAGCTATCTTCCCTCACAGGGATGTTTCAGAACTTTGTGGCGGGACAATCCGCTCCTGTCAAGGCTTACCAAATCTGTAATTTTGTGGATCACCCCACCGATGCATTCCCTCATATCCCAGATGAAATCCAGGTGAATGCTGCTGGCCAGTATATCCAGGCCCTGTAGGGTCAGAACTATAACTAGGGCTGGAAACCGCAGAATCCAGGATGGGTTCCTAACGCTCAACCAGCCGACCCTAACCATCAACAACAGAACCCCTATGGGAATCATCCACCTCCTCCTAACATGCAGCATTTTAGACCCCGACCCACGTACCATCAGAATCAGTATCAATGCCAACCTCCTCAAGATCAGACATTTGTCGTGCCCCCGAATGCTGAACCACCTCGGAACCCCGAATAGCAAAAGGAGATCGAGGATCTTCGGAAGCACGTGAGTACCTTGATGGCTGAGATGAAAGAAATCAAGAATCAAGGAAGATTTCCACCCCAAACCGAAACCAATCTGAAACACAATGTTTGTGCAGTGACTCTAAGAAGTGGAACGACCTTGACACCTCCAACGAATCCAGCCCTCGACATTGGAAACTCTCCAGAATCTGAACTTAAGCCGAAACCTAGGGTAAAGAGCCCAAAAGTGCCCAGGTTCATCGAGGTCATGGAAGACAGAATCCGCTCTCCCAGAGGTTCACCAAGGAATGATCCCAATCCACCCGAATTTACCCAGGAATACATTCACAAGATTCTAGAGCCCCCATTTCCTCAAAGATTGATAAAATCCAAGAAAGACAAGAAAGACCGTGAGATCTTCGACATGTTCAGCAAAGTAGTTGTAAACATCCCTCTCTTCCAGGCAGTGAATAATATGCCTCTATACGCCAAGTTCCTGAAACAGTTGTGTATGAACAAGTGTAAATTAGCAGAAGTTAACAAGATAAGTGTAGGAGCTAATGCTTCTGCCTAAATCCAGAGGAGAATTCCCCCAAAATTCAAGGATCAAGGAATGTTCATCATTCCCTGCCGCATTGGTACTGTCGACATCGGAAAGGCCATGTGCGATTTAGGGGCAGACATTAATGTCATGCCCTTGATCATCTACAACAGTCTAGGCCTCGAACCTCTCAGACCTACAGACCTCGCCATCCAGTTTGCTGATCGTTCTGTCATCTACCCCGAGGGACTCATCACAGATGTTTTGGTCCAAGTGGGAGAATTCTTATTCCCAGCCAATTTTTATGTCATCGCAATAGAGAATAAGGACTCTACCAAGTCTACTGATGTCCTTCTAGGACGTCCATTTCTGGCCACCGCTCGAGTGAAGATAGATGTTCATGATGCAACCATCTCCCTCGACTTTGATGGGGAGATCATCAAGTTTAGCATGCTAGAAGCCATGTGATATCCCTCCGAGTTTTCCAGTGTTAATTATATTGATGTGATTGACCCTTCTATCGAGGAACTTGCCTTTACAATTTTCCCTTAACAGGAGTCTGACACCAACTCTTCTGGATGTCGTGGCCTCGACACTTTCCACACCACCTGAATTACATTCAGTCGTCGTTGCCCTAGAAGAGTGCGTTGT
This sequence comes from Viola odorata, assembly GCA_963691705.1. Taxonomy (NCBI): domain Eukaryota; kingdom Viridiplantae; phylum Streptophyta; class Magnoliopsida; order Malpighiales; family Violaceae; genus Viola; species Viola odorata. Next base: position 36,395,189 of record OY829541.1, read on the forward strand.
TGTCCAATATGAGCCCCCAATAGTGTCTCCTACTTGCCCAGACCATGTCAAGTTATCTCCTTCTATTGATCAGATTCCAGCCCTCGATCTGAAACCACTGCCCTCCCATCTGAAATATGCTTATCTCGGCCCCGATGACTCCCTGCCCGTCATTATCTCCAACAAGCTCAATAATCCTGAAGAGTCTGAGCTGATTTCCTTGTTGAAGGAATTCAAACAAGCCATAGGATGGACCATCGCTGACATCAAAGGTTTGTCGCCCGCTCTATGCACTCACCATATTCACTTGGAAGATGCTAGCAAGACTATACGACAGCCACAACGCCGATTGAATCCACCTATGATGGAGGTGGTCAGGAAAGAAGTTTTGAAATTGCTGGATGCAGGTGTCATATACCCTATCTCTGACAGCCCATGGGTCAGCCCTATACAGGTCGTGCCCAAGAAATCTGGCATCACCATTACCATCGGGCAAGATGGCGAATCTATCCCAACCAGAATCCAGAACGGGTGGCGTGTGTGTATTGACTACCGTCGCTTGAATGCTGCCATAAGGAAAGATCATTTCCCTCTTCCCTTCATAGATCAAATGTTGGAACGTCTCGCGGGCAAGACTCACTATTGCTGTCTAGACGGTTACTCCAGTTTCCATCAGATCCCAGTCGCCCCCGAAGACTAGGAAAAGACCACCTTCACGTGCCCATTCAACACCTTTGCTTATAGGCATACCCTTTGGCCTGTGTAATACCCCCGCCACTTTTCAGCGCTGCATAGTGAGCATTTTCTCCGAACTGGTTGAAAATGAGATCGAGGTCTTTATGGATGACTTCATGGTTTATGGTAATTCCTTCTCCGAGTGTATGTCCAAATTGAAAAAAATGTTTAGAGCGTTGCATAGAAACTAATCTTGTCCTCAATTTCGAGAAATGCCACTTCATGGTAGATCGAGGTCTCATTTTGGGTCACATCATCTCGGCTAGAGGAATTGAAATCGACAAGGCTAAGATTGAGGTGATTGAATCCTTACCCTATCCAGCATGTGTTAACGATGTGCGGTCTTTTCTTGGGCAAGCCGGTTTCTACAGACGGTTTATTAAGGATTTTTCCAAAACTGCCCAGCCCATGTGCCACCTGCTCCAGAAAGAAGTACCCTTTGATTTTGATGAGAATTGCAAAGCCGCCTTTGAACTTCTCAAAAAGAAGCTTATCTCGGCCCCGATTATTCGTGCCCCCGATTAGACATTACCTTTCTAGGTCATGTGCGATGCTAGCAATCAAGCCCTAGGCGTCATTTTGGGTCAGAAGAAGGACAAAGAGACCTATGTAATCTACTATGCTTCCAAGTTACTAGATCCAGCCCAGCAGAACTACATGACCACAGAAAAAGAACTCTTGACAGTTGTTTATGCCCTCGACAAGTTCAGGCAGTACCTTTTGGGCACTTATGTTCTCATCTACTCGGATCATTTAGCCCTTAGATGCTTATTGACGAAGGCTGATGCAAAGCCTCGACTCATTTGTTGGATCTTGCTGTTACAAGAATTTAACATCTTGATCAAGGATAAGGCAAGAAGAGAAAATCTTGTGACGGATCATTTGAGCAGACTTCCAGCCCAAGAAGACGATTCACTTGTGCCTATCCGAGACACTTTTCCAGATGAACAACTGTGTCTTGCCCACGTGGTCCAATTCCCATGGTTCTCGGACATTGTAAATTTTTGTGCTACTGGTACCTACCCCGCAGATGCTTCCCCATCCGATTGTAACAGAATCAGAAGGCAAGCCAAATACTATATTTGGACAATCCTTATTTATGGAAGCATTGCTCGGACTAGATAATTCGCCGTTGTGTAACCATGGACGAGGTGCCCTCGATCCTAAAATTCTGCCATTCTAAAGGAGGACATTTCGCGGCCAAGAAAACTATCCTCAAGGTCTTAGAAGCCGGTCTCTACTGGCCATCCATCTTTAAAGATAGTTACCTCTTTTGTGCTTCGTGCCCTCGATGCCAAGCTACGGGCAATATCGGGGCCAGGAACCAAATGCCTCTAACTAGTATCATTGTTTGTGAGATTTTTGATATTTGGGGTATAGATTTCATAGGTCCGTTCCCCAGTTCCTTCGGCAATATCTACATCTTGCTTGCCGTTGATTATGTTTCAAAGTGGGTTGAGGCCAAGGCAACTAGGATAGATGACTCCAAGGTGGTAGTGAATTTCCTACGCACCCATATCTTCAATAGGTTTGGTGCACCTCGGGCCCTAGTCAATGATCGAGGCACCCATTTCTGCAACCGTGTCGTGGCCTCTCTTCTGACCAAGTATGGAGTCTATCACAGAACCTCTACAACTTATCACCCTCAAACAAATGGACAAGCAGAGGTGTCCAACCGTGAGATCAAGATGATCCTAGAAAAAACCGTCAACCAGTCCTGAAAGGATTGAAGTTTGAAGTTGGATGACGCCCTCTGGGCATACCGTACAACTTTTAAGACCCCGATTGGTATGACGCCCTACAGACTCGTTTATGGCAAGTTGTGCCATCTCTTAGTTAAGATAGAACACAAGGCTTTTTGGGCCATTAGGAAAGTAAACACGGATTTAGGCTAGGCCGGCCAAAACAGACGTTTGCAAATCCAGGAGCTGGGAGAGTTGAGAGACGACGCTTATGAAAATGCCTTGCTATACAAGGGCAAGACCAAAGCTTATCATGATAGGCACCTTCGTCCCAAAACTTTTTCCATTGGCCAGAAAGTATTATTGTATAACTCATGTTTGCGGTTGTTTGCAGGAAAGCTCAAATCTAAATGGTCCGGATCTTTCGTGGTCATAACAATTTTTGACCACAGAGCGATCAAAATTCAGAATCCAGACACTGGAACCAACTTCAAAGTAAACGGCCACAGGCTGAAACCCTTCTATGAAGGATTCAAGCCCTCGACCGTTGAAGAGATGATGGTGGATCCTCCACCTGGCCAAACCTAGATTGACAGAACACGTCGAGGCCTCGACGAGTAAACATGCCACACTGGAGGCATTTGATATGCCGTTCCACCCTTTTCTCTCTCCCTTATCTTTTCCGTATCTTTTCAAATTCTCTAATTTTATTCTTGTTTTCCCTTGATTTTAATTCCTTATTTTTATCTCTTATTTATCTCCCTTAATCTCTGACCTTTCCTTTTCCTAGGAGATTTTATTCCTTTATTTTTGTTAATCCCTTTATTCTCTCTTTTTGTCTTTATTCTCTCCAACTGCCTCCTTTTTGAAATTTAAAAAGCTATTCTCCTTTATAGGTGGTTGGGATACGCACGGGATGCTCTTCTTCAAAGCCCAAGGTGCCACGTCATCTACAAGGGACATAAAAGAAATCCTAATTAATGCAAAGGTTGCACCACTTATTACCAACGTCAACTCCTTTCAGTCTTTCCCACGCTCCTTTTTCGTCCCAAACTCTCTCAATCACCAAAACACGCTACCTCTCTCTCAAACATCTCCATCATCCATGTCCTCTCCCATCACCATCAACCATGCCTAGAATGAAGAAACCCATCCGCAAGCTCGTCTCAGGACCACACCCAGTGGACGATCTTGAGAGCCCAGCTCCTTCCAAATCCAGGTCCCAGCCTTCTACCCCTGGTTCGTTCAAAATGGCATCTCCTCCCTCCACCCATAGAGCCCCCATTCCACAACCCCTAGAGCCCTCTCCGCCCTTCGAAAATCGAGCCGCGGAGTTTACTCCAGTCGACGACGACATAGAAATCACCGGCTCCATCCCTCCTACCTCGACCACAACGAGAAGTGGTCGTGTAGTCAATCTCCTTCCTGGGTCTTCGACCGCAAATCCCAAGACCAAATCCCAGCCCAAACAGGTGTCACCAGCCGCTAGGAAGCTCCCACTGGAGGCTGCCCTGGACGCCTTTCTGGCCCCCGATTCGAACCAAGAGGAGGAGCTGCTAGAGCAGGAGGAGGATGCTGAGCCTGAGTAGGCTGATGATGCCCTAGAAAAAGGTACTGGAGAGAGCGGCGAGGCAGATGGTGAGGAAGAAGAAGAGGCCGAGGACCTCAAGGCCAAGGTAGCAGTGGAGAAAGAAGCCGCTAAGAAAGAGAAGAAAGAGAAAGAGGTCGCAGCTAGATCGGCGACCAAGAAGGGAAAATCAAAGGCTTCGGCCAGAGCGGAGCAGCCGGCATATCCTAAAACGTCGGTGGATAAAAAACGCAAGCTTCCAACCTCTAACAAGGGAAAGCCCTCGACCTCCAAGAAGTCTCGAGGTCCCGATGACACCTCTGCTGTCGAGGCCAGGACACCAGTTCCCCCTTCTGCACCCCTCGAACTCCCACCAGGTGACTTCTGACCTTTCTGTTCCGCATGAATGGTTAGTTTTCAATGATAAGCCCTCATTAGATAAATTTCATATGTTGAACTCCAAAGGCATTAGCTCCTGTGCATGCCTAGATTTGGGATTTTTGGCAAAAATGGGCATAGAATCTTGGGTCCGAGAGTTTGTGGCTAATATCGGTCGGGAATCTCTATTCTATTTAGAACACCCAACCTTTATTGAACTCTCGCTCGAATTCTTTACCACTTTTTGGGTCGCTTCTGATAGCTTTAAGCCCAAGGGCAAGTTTGGTCTAGACTCTTCTACCCCTGGTGTCGTTAATTTTACATCTCCCATGCCCAGCTGTTTTTGATGGTACTGCTGCTTTTCGTGAATTGACTAATGACCCCAATGCCGAATTCAACCCTAAGTCTAGTAAAGCCCATGAAATTGTTGACCCTGCATTGCGCATCCTGCATAGATATCTGGCCCTTACCTTCTCGGGTCTGTTTGGATCCTCGGGACAATTGTCTTTGCAGGAGCTTTTCTTTTTGTGGTGCATGAAGCATAAATGTAGAGTTAATCTTGGCTTTTGGGTTGCCTCGGGTATTCTTCACGTTCTAAATGGCTCCCGAGGCCCCATTTTAGGATCCCTTATCTCTCTGCTAGTAGTGAAATTGCATAATATTGACCTGCATGACATCGACCTTTCTGAGCCCCTTGCGTTCAAAGTTTTAGATGCCCGTACCTTCTGAGCCCCTTGCGTTCAAAGTTTTAGATGCCCGTACCTTAGATGATATGGGCCATTTATGTGTCTTACATGGTGCGCTGAGTTCCTCTACAAGATCAACCCCTGTTGGTGATAAGGTTTTCGGGACCAAGTCCGGCGGCCACTTCAACTATCCAGATCTATCCAGGCCCCGATCTTCGTCCGTTCCTCCTGCCCAAGCCGAGACATCTCGTCCAGCCCCCGATGCACCCACAGTAGCCAGGCCCCCAATTCTAGTACTTGTGCATGACCCAGTACAGACGCGTCTCCTTCAAGCAATTCTTAGGGAACTTCAGGCTTTGACGGTTGAAGTTGCCCAACCAAATCTTCCACCCCAGTGACCTCCACCCCCGAAAAATTTCACTTTTCATGCCCTCGAGGAAGGCTAAAAATAATTTACACTGCTTTCTTTTATTTTGGTTGTACTGTACTATTTTAATTTTTCTTGAACTCCTTTGTGTGCCCTTCCCGCATTGAGGACAATGCGCTGCCTAAGTGTGGGGAGGGATTTATTCGTGTTTTGTGTGCATGTTTGCATGTTTAATTTTTTGTAAGTTGCAAGATTGTGTGTTCCTCGAATTTTTCAAAATTTTCAGATTTTATTTTATTAGACTTTGCTAGGAATTTTTGCCACTGCCTGTTTTAAAACCCTCATGTTTGACATGCATTTTTTACTTCTAATGCACATGAGAAATTTTTCATTCAATGCATCTTTGCCTGACCATGCATATCTAGACCTACTAGCCCTTATGTCCAGTCATGCTCTAGACACCAGTAGTCACAACTTGAACCCGTAAGCATTTGAGCTTTGATAGCATGTATTTTATGCATGTTTTTCCTTCCATCTTTACCTTGATTTAGGCCTTGATACTACTAATTGCTGGTGTTTCCATCTTTATCGTAGATCAAAGCCAAGAAGGAGAAATGTACGAAAAGACATGCTTTCTGGACGATTTTCGCGGACTCCAAGCTTCAAGACTAGCGTCGGGACCAAGACACCAATTTCTTCATCGAGGCCTGTCATCGAGCCCTCGATGGACCAAGAGCTTTATATCCACGTGTCCTCACAGCTGCGCTTCCACGCGTCCCTTCCAGAGTATTCTAGAACATTCCAGAACGTTCCAGAATATTCCCTAAGTCACTAATCTCTTGCCCTCGACAATGTCATCGAGCCCTTGACAAGCCAGAAGCGCCAACTCCACGCACATCAGAGAGCTCTGCATTGATCCCCAGGAATATACCCTTTTTGCCTTGTTTGGACGTCCCACTTGGAGGAGCATGCATTCCTTGTGTTGTAATTATCTTAGCTTACAATTTTGTCCCTTAGTGGGTGGTTGGGGTATATATACACCTTATGTGCTAGGGTTTTGGACATGACTTCTTAGACAATTTTACTCTGAAATTAATTCCAGCAGCTTTCTTTTAGTTTATTAGTTTTGGGATTTCTTCTTCCCTCTTCTCTCCATAGCCGCCGACTCCAAGCTTTGTAACAAACATCATTAATCAAGTTTTATCCTTTATCCTTCCTTTATCTTTTATTATGCTACTTTCATCTCTTATTTGTTTATCTCTTAACATGAGTGGCTAAAACACACGTTCTTGGTAAAGGTGCTTAATGGGTTGCTTGGGTAGATTCGAGTCATAAACGCTCTTAACATGTTCTCTTTGTTATATTTGGTTGCTTGTCATTTTAATTCCATATTTGCTTAGGGTGATTTGAGGCCAGATCATTTTTAATCGTCCCTTTGTAATTATTGTCATACCTTACAGTGATAGCTAGCGTGAGACTGTCGGGTAGGTGTAGACAACTAGATTGGTGTTCTCGGGTAGATCTGGGTTCATCTGTCTAGGGCATGCAGCTATTTAGGGTCTTGACGCGAGCTTGACAAGTCGAGTCATTGAGCCCTAGATGTGTCTTTCTTGTACTTCATCGATTCTCTGATATTCTATCCGCTTTGTGCTAGTGACAAGCTAAAGTGTAAAGGTTGCCTATTGACGACAAGATAGGCGGCTGAGAGGATATCAAAGAATAGAGGCCACCTTATTAACAGTGAAAACGGGGGGTGGCTCCTTGCGAAAGAAAGCCCTCGTCTACGTGAAAACATGACCTCTATAGCACGTCTGTAGCATTAGAACGGAAAATCCTTGCGCCGATGACAATCGAGCCCTCGACGCAACCCAAGAAAGCCCTTTACTAAGTTCCCTTCTCCTTGATTTATTATCTCTGCTTATTAACCTGATTGCTTACTTCGTATTTTATTTCACCCCTGATCTTTGTTATTATTTGGTTATCGAGACCTCGATTATTGCTTTCCTTAGTTAGAATTGTTAGCTCAAACTTTTATCTCGGTTAACTTGATTCACCTGCGAAACCACCCTTTTGTTGTCTCGTTTCGATTCTGTGCATTTTCACCTTTGTCATACAATCAAGGGCTTGATTTCAGTTCTCTCAATCTCTGTGGTTCGACCCTGTTACCGCTTTACACAAATTAGTTTATACATCTAGGCCTCAGGAATTATATTATTTTTGACCCGTTTCGACGGCGAGTAAAATTTTGGTGCCGTTGCCGGGGATCAAACCCGGGTCACTCGCGTGACAGGCGGGAATACTTACCACTATACTACAACGACTACCCCTTGATCACGAGCTGGAGATTGTAACGAAACTGATTTTTCTCTTTTGTTTGCATGACCAGGAGATCTGCACCAGACCTACTACCCCTTGATCACGAGCTCACTCGAACAGAAAGAGGACTTCGAAGACATTCCAAAAGATCATCCACCAGTCGCGGGGAAGTCTCGTGGCCTGCCCTCGACAGTCATCTATTTGAGTCGGATAATCACGGTATTCTCTTTCAGCGAGACCTCGACGACCTAGTTCAACACACTATGGAACAAGATCAACCTCCTCCTCCCCCTCCTCTAGGGCCCGATCCTCCACCAAACATCCAAACCATCGACGACCTCAATGCTGCCCCTGAAACATCGAGCACCTGCATCGAGTGGCCCACTGTTGCCTATGACTGGACGCTCAAATCAGCAGTCATGCACCATCTTCCTCTTTTTCGAGGCATGGCTAAGGAAAATTCTCATAGGCACCTCCAGCAGCTACACAATATCTGCGAGGCCATGAAACCCACCAACGTCAGTATAGAGCAAGCTAAACTCCGTGCATTCATGTGGTCCCTCAAGGACGATGCCCTCGATTGGCTCTACGACCTTCCTTCTAAATTTATTCACTCATGGGCAGAAATGTCCAAGGCATTCATAGATAAATATTACCCGGCGTCCATGACCATGATCACTCGCAAGTAGTTAGTCTCAATCCTTCAAAAGGATATGGAGAGCCTCGACCAATATTATGAACGCTTCAAGAAGATGCAGGCGTTATGCCCTTCTCACAACCTCACCGACCATGTCCTCATCCAATATTTTTGTGAAGGTCTGCGAGCCCACGACAAGTCTTTGCTAAATGCCGCCACAAACGGTTCTCTTTGTGGCCTCACTCCTGCCGCTGCAAAGACAACCATTGAACTTATGGCAAAGAATGTTGTGCCCATAATCAACAACAGCAATCAAGACGCTCGCTCAGCAACCATGGAAAATCAATTGGCCGCCATCACGGGCATGCTTCAGAACATGGCGTCAGGGCAACCTGTCCAAATGAAAGCCTGCCAAATATGCCAATTCTCGGATCACGCCACCGATGCCTGCCCGTTCATTCCTGATGAAATTCAAGTAAATGCAGCAGGAGGGTATAATGCCCCGTATGGCCAAAACTACAACCAGAATTGGAAACAACCCAATCCCGGCTGGGTGAACAACCAGAAATCGTCAGGACCTAGCCAACAACACCAGCAAAATCCTTATGGCAACCATTCACCTCCATACAACATGCAGAATTTCAAACCAAGGCCCATGTACCACAACAACTAATACCAATATCAGCCACCACAAGGGCAAGTCTTCATAGCCCTTGGCCCTATCTCGCCTAGCGAAGAAGCGGCCTTGAAAAGAGTCGCAGACCTCGAAAAGCAACTGGCGGTCTTGACGGCTGAAATAAAGGAAGTAAAAAACAAAGGCAGACTGAACAAAACCCAAAGCACAGAGCATATGCTATCACCCTTCGGAGCGGTCTTGAAATGCCTTCTCACGAAAATCCAGACCTCGATGGCAACCCATCTAGTTCCTCTCTTCCAGGCCCCGACGATGAATCTGTCGAGCCCTCGACCAAGAAGAAGAAAGTTCCTAAGAAAAAGGAGACAAAGATCCCAGAATGCATGGAAGATCGCATCCGTTCTCCTAGAGGAATATCTCCACGCAATGATAAAAATCCACTTGAGTTCACCTAGGAATATATTCACAAGATCCTTGAGCCACCCTTCCCTCAAAGGTTGGTCAAGACCAAGAAGGAAAGTGAGGATCACGAGATTTTTGACATGTTCAGCAAAGTCCTTGTCAACATTCCCTTGCTGTAGGCAGTGAAGAACGTGCATCGATATGCCAAATTCTTAAAACAGCTATGTACAAACAAGTGCAAACTTGCTAGGGTCAACAAGATCAGCGTCGGGATCAATCTCTCTGCTCACATTCAACGCAAAATCCCCCCCAAATGCAAAGATCAAAGGATGTTTATTATCCCGATCAAGATTGGCACAATTGATATTAGGAAAGCCATGTGCGACCTAGGAGCAGGCATCAATGTCATGCCCTTGACAATCTACAACAGTCTAGGCCTCGGGCCCTTGAAAAGCACCAGACTTGTCATCTAATTGGCTGACCGATCATCTGTTTACCCAGAGGGGGTCATCGAAGATATCCTAGTGCAAGTGGGCGAATTTTTATTCTTGGCCGATTTCTATGTTATTGCCATGGGAGATGTTGAATCCACCAAGTCCACGGATGTGCTTCTTGGTCGACCATTCCTTGCAACAGCGAGGGCTAAGATTGACGTGCATGACGCCTGGCGAGACCATCAAATTCAACATGCTTGACTCAATGCGATACCCTTCCGAATTTTCAAGTGTTAACTATGTTGATTTTATTGACCCTTATGTTGAAGAACTAGCTGACTTACACTCTATTGACCCCTTGCAGATTGCCCTCGACCGGAGCATCACACCTAAAATATTGGAAGTTCTGGCGTCGACAGTAGCAACCCCATCAGAGTTGCATACTATTGTTGCCGCTTTAGAAGCACGACCTCCCGACACTTCTGCTCCCATCGAGGCCTCGAATTTGCCAACGGACCATTTCAAACTCCATCCGTCTCTAGTTCAAGCACCCAGCTTGGAATTGAAGACCCTGCCCACACATCTGAAGTATGCTTATCTTGGCCCCGATGACTCCTTCTCGGTCATCATATCCAGTACCTTGGCAAGACCTGAAGAAATAGAGCTGACAGCCTTACTCAAAGAATTTAAGCAAGCCATCGGATGGACTATAGCTGACATCAATGGCCTGTCACCAGCTCTGTGTACTCACCATATTCATCTAAAGGAAGAGAGCAAAACCATCCGCCAGCCTCAACGGAGATTAAATCCGCCCATAATGGAGGTAGTAAAAAAGGAGGTCGTGAAGTTGCTAGATGTGGGAGTAATCTATCCTATTTCAGACAACCCATGGGTTAGCCCAATCCAGGTCGTGCCTAAGAAATCTAGCGTCACCATCATCGAGGGGCAAGATGGGGCCTTGATTCCTACAAGGATCCAAACTGGGTGGTGAGTGTGTATTGACTACCGTCGCTTGAATGCAGCTACAAGGAAAGATCATTTCCCACTTCCCTTTATTGATCAAATGCTAGAGCGTCTCGCAGGCAAGATGCATTATTGTTGTTTGGATGGCTATTCCGGTTTCCACCAAATTTCAGTAGCCCTCGAAGACCAGGAGAAAACCACATTCACTTGCCCCTTCGGCACATTTGCCTATAGACGGATGCCTTTCGACCTTTGCAATGCCCCTGCCACTTTTCAACGATACATGGTGAGCATCTTTTCTGAGTTTGTGGAAGACTGCATTGAGGTCTTTATGGATGACTTCACAGTATATGGCAACTCTTTCCTGGAATGCCTTGCCAATCTTAGAAAATTTTGCAACGATGTATCGAGACCAATCTGGTGCTAAATTTTGAAAAATGCCACTTCATGGTGGATCGAGGCCTCATTCTAGGCCATGTTGTCTCAAGAGAGGGGATCCAAGTGGATAGAGCCAAGATAGAAGTTATTGAAACTCTACCCTACCCCACTTGTGTCAAGGACGTTCATTCTTTTCTTGGTCACGCTGGATTCTATCGACGCTTCATTAAGGACTTTTCAAAGATTGCCCAGCCCATGTGTCGACTGCTTCAAAAGGAAATAGATTTTGTCTTTTATGACAACTGCAAGGCCGCCTTCGATACCCTCAAAGCCAACTCATTTCTGCTCCCATTATTCGAGCTCCCGATTGGACCATTCCCTTTGAGATAATGCGTGATGCCAGCAATACAACCCTCAGCGCAGTCTTGGGCCAGAAAAAGGATAGGGAAACTTATGTGATTTACTACGCCTCAAAACTGTTAGACCCCGCCCAATAAAATTACACCACCATTGAAAAAGAGCTACTAGTGGTTGTCTATGCCCTCGACAAATTCAGACAGTACCTTCTAGGCACGCATGTCATAATCTACACGGACCATTCAGCCCTGAAGTGTTATTAACAAAGGCCGATGCGAAGCCTCGACTCATCCGTTGGATCTTGCTCTTCCAAGAGCTCAACCTCCTGATCAGAGATAAGAAAGGCTCCGAAAACTCTGTAGCGGATCATTTGAGCCGACTTCAAGCCCAAGATGATGACTTTTTGGTGCCCATCTGAGATAATTTTCCCGATGAACGACTATGTCTAGCCCACGCTATTCAATTCCCATGGTTCTCAGATATAGCCAACTTCTGTGCTACAGGTTCCTATCCTGCCGAGGCCTCGACGTCTGAACGCAACAGGATTAGGAGACAATCCAGGTATTACGTCTGGGACAGTTCTTACTTGTGGAAGCATTGTGCGGATCAGATAATCAGGCGCTGCGTAACTATGGACGAGGTGTCCTCGATCCTCAAATTCTGTAACTCGACGACTAAAGGAGGCCATTTCGCATCTAAAAAGACTGCCTTAAAAGTCTTGGAGGTAGGCCTATTCTGGCCATCCATCTTTAAGGACTCCTATCTGTTTTGTACATCATGCCCTCGATGTCAAGCGACAGGGAATATAGGCGCCAGGAATCAGATGCCCTTTGACGGGTATTATCTCTTGTGAAATCTTCGATATATGGGGCATTGACTTCATGGGCCCTTTTCCAAGCTAATTCAGCTAGACCTATATCCTTCTTGCTGTCGATTATGTCTCGAAATGGATCGAGGCCAAGGCCACCAAAACAGACGACTCAAAGCTGGTAGTCAATTTCTTACGCACCAACATCTTCAATCGGTTTGGGACTCTTTGAGCCCTCATCAGCGATCGAGGGACGCACTTTTACAATCGAGTCGTCTCTTCCCTACTCAACAAGTATGGAGTGACCCACAGCGTGTCCATGGCCTATCACCCGTAAATAAACGGGCAGGCCGAAGTTTCAAATAGGGAAATCAAGTCTATCCTCAAAAAACAATTAACCAATCTAGGAAAGACTGGAGCTTAAAGCTGGACGATGCTCTTTGGGCATACCGTACTGCATTCAAGACCCCAATCGGCATGACTCCATACTGTCTTGTTTACGGCAAACCATGTCACCTTCCAGTCGAAATTGAGCACAAAGTCCTATGGGCACTTCGAAAGGTCAATATGGATTTGAATGATAGTGGACAGCATCGCCGCCTACAGATTCAATAGTTTGAGGAGCTCATAAATGAAGCTTATGAAAATTTTCTGATTTACAAGGGCAAGATGAAAACCCACCATGATAAGCATCTCTCCTGAGAAATTTTCTGTTGTAAAGTAGTTTTCATCTCAGCCGTGGATGGAAGAACAGATGGCTGAGCGTGGCCTATGTTTTTGAATTTTGGAACTACAAAATTAAACCTAGTTGAAGTTCTTAGATTGTTCAGACTGTTAGATTTGGTTGCATTCATTTGACAATAATAATGCCGCTGCTTCAGACAACAAATACTTCTCCGACAAATCTTAGCCGTTGGCTTTCTCTGACAAAACAATTGACGCCGCTTGCTTACTTCCTGCAACAGCAACTTAGTGCTGTCATTAAAATCCAACGGCTTCCAGCTTTTCACCGTACCATTAATGCTCC